>CM019911.1:1016894-1126718 GCA_009764595.1 Geothlypis trichas | reverse complement strand
AAACATGCAGGTGTGGGCTGCTGATAATGCATTTAAAATTCCAACCTTTTCTAACAGGTGAGAATTTATTGCTTCTTTAAAAAACCTCATCTCTGGAGAGGGTGGTGAGGAGCTGCTCTCTGCCTGGTTTGGGAGCTGAGGGCAGAGCACAGAGGCACTCTGACAGTGGCAGTGCCTGCCGCAGGCAGCGAGGGAGGACTGACACAATTCTCTTGGCAAACAGCACTGAGCAGATGCAGATGGGATGGTGAGGTGCACCTAGAACTCATTCCAGGGCACATTTTGGTGTTGTGTTTCTGAAGGATGGAGTGCTTGGCTGTGTCTGGAAGCTGTCACAGCCACCTGCCTGCCCCGTGCTGGGTGCACGAGGCTGTCAGAGCCAGGCTGGGCCAGCAGGACCAGGGGCTTGGCAGGGAAATGCCATCAGCTGGGACACCCAGCAGCAAGGGAGGGGGAGCTTGAAGGAGAGATTTAACTTCAGCTGGGATTATAAAAGGGGAAATTGGATCTTTACCCAATGATTCCTATTGACTGTTCTTACAGAGATTGATTTTAACAAAAAGGTCCCTCTGTGGTCACAGGGGCCCAGTGTTGGTTTCTCTGGTGCTTGATTTGGGCTGGCTTTGGGGATTTAATTTTGTCTAATCCTAAGCACCTTTATAAGTCTCCGAAATCAGGAGTCCAATTGCTCTGTGAAGGTGGTGGCAGAAATAAGCCTGGTCAGTATTTCCCGTGGGCTGAGTGACCCGTTTGAGAGGATGGATTCTGTGTTTCAGCTCTGCAGGGAGCCCAGAGTGATTGGCTTCTGCCTCAGGCTCCAAGCACTCCAGAAATCACACATGAGACTCTGGAGCTGTGGCAGGGCTGCAGGGCAAACCCAGCTGGGAAGTGCAGCCAGGCCAGGATGTGCTGCCCACGGGAGAAAATGCCAAGTTCAGCCTCTCTCTGCTTCCCAGGCTGGATTTCCTTGGCTGAAAAACAAGCAGCTTTTATTTTACAGCAAATATTTCAAGAAAATGACATCAATCCCCATCTGAGACTGCCCTGGGGCATGAAAATAACATAAGGGAAATGTTTGACCAGCGTGTTTCATACTGAAATAAGCAGTGTCTAAGCAAATATTCCTGTATTGTTTCTACAGGCAGACTCTGCCAGGCAAGAGATTCCTGCTGGGATGGGGCTGATCCATCCTGGAGCCTGGGCCTGCAGTGAGCTCAGTGTGGAGCTGCTCCTGTCTCCTCCCAAGGGTGCTCAGCCCACACGGGCAGGGCTATTCCCTCCAGCAGAGCCCCTTTCCTGCAGGGGGTGATTGAAAACACATGGCTGAGCTGCCAGTCTGGTTCTGAGGAGCTCAGCCTTGTGTCCGTTGGATCTGAAACTGCTGCTGTGTCTTTCAAAGCAAGAATTCAAACTATTTTTTTTCCTTTTTACAACTTTTTTCTTCATATACACTTTTTATGGAAAGTTGGGCCATGAAAAAAAATTTCTGTATTTGCACAAAGAATGGGATGTTTATCTTTTTAAAATGTTTTCTGCTAACAGCTTAAAAAATTGAAATCACTTTTGCAATTTAGAGGAAAAGTGAACTATTTATTTAAGTACTTAATCCGTTGTGCATCAAGGCACTTTAATGAATCAGACAAGAAACAGACCTGAAGCACGACAAAGGCGGTGAGAGGAATACGCGAGGAGAAACTTGATCTCATTTACTTTTATTGGTGAGGTGGAAGGGAAAAGGGGCTGAAATCCCCGAGGTTAATGGAATTCTCAATGCTATCTTGTGTGCCCCGGTATCTTGAGGAGCAGATTAGCACGGGCTGGCTCGGGCAGAGCAGCAGAGTTCCTGAGCCTTGGCTGTCTTTGCTCTCGGAGCCGCAGGAGCCGCGCTCCAGCTGCACACAGAGCTCAGCTGTCCTGGGCAGCCTCCACTCCACTCCAGCTTCATTAGCCCGAAGTGATGAGGAAAAAGCTGTTTTAAGGAGCACTATTAATCACCAGCTCAGCAAACACTGTTTGGGTCAGCAGGGAGAAATGGTTTTGCCCGGGCCTGTGCAATGTCCCGCACAGGGTGCCCCTGGCTCGCGCCAAAGCCGCAATTCCCGTTTTTACTGGGGGGAGCTTGCTCCAAAGCCTTGTCTGCTTGGTCACCCCTCAAGGAGAGAGAATGCCTCTCCATATGTCTTCAGCAGAAGGCAGCTGGGGCTGACAGATAGCAACGAGATGATGTATTCCAAGAAATGCTCAATCCATGGCAAGATAATGAGTGTGGGGGAAGGGAGCTGAACCAGGCTCAGACAGAGATGGATGCCAGGCAAGGACACAGGGCTGGCAGGCACAGGTCAGGCTGGGCACACAGCACAGCATCTGAAAAAATAAAAACTTCGAGGAGAAAGAAGTTGAATACTTTTATGAAGGAAGTTGTAGAAAGTTCAGAGGTGTGAAAACTGACAGTGGGTTTTTAATTTCCTCGTAAAACAGCTCAGAAACATTCAGGAAGTGGTAGATTGAGTGGGAGAAGAAATCAATGGAATTTAATGGGTGGGGCAAGCAGAATTTGAGAGCTAAATCTAAGGAAAAATCTGTTGGGATATACATGTGCCAACTCAAGCGTCTGTGTGAAGGGTAAGGTATTGGCCTGTTTTGTGCATAATAAAAATACTTCAGTGGATGAAATTCTCTCTGTGGGACAGGACTGTAAAGGACAGGGTGGTCGCTTGCAAACAAGTGATCAGCTGTAAGGCCATTCAGAAAATGAACCTTGTCACCAGAGCTGTAGGACAGCCCAGAACTGGCACCTGCCCTGCTGTCATTGCATGGGTAAGAGCACCAGGGGAGAGCCTGGGCCTGTCTGGCAAGGGGCAGGAGAGAAATCATCATTCTTCTTGCTCTCCAGAGTGTTGCAGAATGTATTTGAGCAGGTAATTTATCCCCAAAGCTGCAGCTGATGTGGAGTGTCCGGCCCTCTGAGCCAGCAGCAGCAAAAAAACCAATAAGAACTCAGATCTTTATGTAACAGACAGGAGTCAGAATAAAGGTAGCCTGCTTCAGGCAGCCTCATTCTTGAGGCAGTTGGATTTTGTTTTCTTGCTTTCCCTGTTTCCTCCTGATAAACACTATTTCTCAGTCTCCAGTTTCCTTTGTTTGTTTTCAGCCTCGTTCATGCAGCATCTCACTTTGTGCTGTGAAAAGCCCAGTCCCCTTCTTAGTGGAGAAATAAAATGAGTTGCACTCAGGGTGTAATTCACTCACGAGGCCTGGTGTCTGTGGCTGGGCTCAGTCTGGCTGAGGGATGCTCTGGCAGGGTCTTTCCCCCTCCTCTGCTGGGGATTTCTCCCTGGTGAAGCAGCTCACACCAAACTCCTCCCAACACCAGCACCATTCCCCAGGCAGGGCTTTGCAGGGTTAATGAGTGCAATTAGCGCAGTGCTGTGAGCAGGAGGGCTCTCCAGAGCGGCTGGGCAGGCAGCACGGAGCAGGGCTGGAGGAGGCAGGGCTGGGCAGGGCTGGGCAGGGCTGGGCAGGGCTGGAGCAGGCAGAGCTGGGCAGAGCTGGGCAGAACTGGGCTGGGCAGGGCTGTGCAGGGCAGGGCAGGGCTGGGCAGAGCTGGGCAGGGCTGGGCAGGGCTGGGCAGGGCTGGGCAGGGCTGGGCAGGGCAGGGCTGGGCAGGGCAGAGCTGGGCAGGGCTGGGCAGGGCTGTGCAGGGCTGTGCAGGGCAGGGCTGGGCAGGGCTGGGCAGGGCAGAGCTGGGCAGGGCTGTGCAGGGCTGGGCTGGGCAGGGCTGGGCAGAGCTGGGCAGGGCTGGGCAGGGCTATGCAGGGCTGGGCTGGGCAGGCCTGGGCAGGGCTGGGCAGGGCTGGGCTGGGCAGGGCTGGGCAGGGCTGGAGCAGACAGAGCTGGGCAGGGCTGTGCAGAGCTGGGCAGAGCTGGGCAGGGCTGTGCAGGCTGGGAAAGGCTGGGCAGGGCTGGGCAGGGCTGGGCAGTGCTGGGCAGGGCTGTGCAGTGCTGGAGCAGGCAGAGCTAGGCAGGGCTGTGCAGTGCTGGGCTGGGCAGGGCTGGGCAGGGCTGAGCAGGGCTGTGCAGCCACTGAGTCCCTGCCCCTCATCCTCCACCGGGTCCAGGTGGGGACACCACGGCCCCATCCCTGTGCCACAGCAAAGGGCACTTCCCGGGCATTGCCCACGCTGGGAGCTCTGGGCCTCAGCCCTGCCTGTGACCCTGGGGCTGGGATCACTCAGGGCAGTCAATAAAGGAGTCATTCCATGCTGCAAATGGAGTATGGGCTACAGAGCCACTGCTTTACTGCATCTGTCAGGTTAGAAGGACATGAGAATAAGGTTAAAACCCATGAATTGAAGTCCTCAGGTACTGGAGAAGGAAGTGTTGCTACTGCTTTTCCAGACTGTTATCTGGCAGTCAGGAGCAGCTTTTCTGTCCTTCACTGCTTGGACCTGGCTTGGTCAGGGAGTGTAACTTGCAGAAGGGAAGAGAGACTTCACAAAAGCACCAGCATTCTTTATTACCCACCTGTCTGTTGCTCTCTTGTGGTGAGTTTGGGTTTTTTGTGGGGCATTTTTACTGAAGAAATAATGAAAAGGTTATTTTGCAGTTTCAGATAATTTGTTCATTGTCCAGTCTCCCCGATTAACTCTAATAAATTCTCCTGGACTTTGCAAAAATTAGGTGTTAAGGAATAGAAACTTTCCACAGCCCAAACCAGATGTCTCCTCCAAATCAGTGGGAATGTCCCTGTGAAAGATGAATTGAATGTGGCAAGGTTTTGCTGTCCTGGGAAAAGTGAGTAAGAGGAATCCATCTTTTCCCATGAGTTCCCCATTATTGAGAGCTCCTCGTGTGTTTTTATATAGCAGTAGTAACAAGCCCATTGTGTTTTTATTCTGTCCCTCTCTGATTACACTGAGCCCCTGAGGCAAATTTTCATACTCAGTAAGTCTTCTGTCAGACTATAGAAATCTTTGTAGCAATAGATTGTAATGAAGATTAAGTTGATGGGTTCATGAGTGATTTATTATAAATTATTGTGCAGTAAGGGTTTCTTTTTCCCCCTTGTGTAGTGAAAGAATTATGTGAGTGTGGTCTCAGGGCAACCTCTCAGGGAAATGAGGAGGATAAAACAAGTCAAGAGTGTCCTCAGATTGTCCTCTGCTCTTTGATGCATTTTTGGAAGGCTTTCTTGGAGATGGAGGGGTTCTCTGGTGGGAATTCTGGAGCTGTGCTTTCCCCTGGCACTCCAGCACAGGGTGGTGCAGACCTGGGGAGGAACTGTACACAAGTACAAGAATATAAATCAGCTTCAAGATGAAAGCTCTTAAATCTGTTCTGTGCTGCTCACGCTGATTATCATGGCCCCAAGGCATAGTTACAGAAGGATGCACTCAGGAGGGCTACTTCAGAATTTCCACAAGTCATTACTGATTATGGATCTGCACTTCTAAGTGTTTATGGGGGGATGATTGATACACTGAGGATGTACCTTTCAGGACTGCGTAAAGAGGAGCAAGGCTTGATTTGCTCTTGGATTTTCATTATTTTACCATTTCAAGTGGCTCCTATTTCATAAACAGCAGCTATGGTAATGCATTTAGGATGGTTTTCATATTCATGGGTACATATATATGCATATTTTTACCAGATAGGCGCCTTAAAATTTTCCAGTCATTATTATGAAACGCAATATAGCCTCTAAAGCTCATCCTGAAAGGATATCTATAATCAATTAACTGGCTCTCCAGAGCAGCCTTAATCTGGCATTTTAATTAACACCATGTTGGAAAGCAGAGCAAGCTCCTGCAGAACTCTTGCAGCAGGAGCTGGGCATTGCAGCCCAGCTTTGCAGGCAGGGTCTCTCTCGAGGTCTGAGGGATGCTTTTTGTATCCCACAGCTGCACTGCTCAAAATCCTACCTGCAGGATCAAAAGAAGAATGAAAAGGGCTCTATTTGCAAGGGAAACACAGAGCAGTGCAGCAGCTTCCAAGGAAAGGAGATGAGGTGCTGCTGGAGCCCAGCCCAGCAGAGCAGAGCTGTACCAGGGCTCTGAGCTGTACCAGGGCTCTGAGCTGCACCAGGACTCTGAGCTGTACCAGGGCTCTGAGCTGTACCAGGACTCTGAGCTGTACCAGGACTCTGAGCTCTGTGCTGGAGCACAAGGGACATCCTGCAAAGGCCAGAGCAGGAGGCAGGGCTGGAATGGGCTCCTTGCAGAGGTGTCTGCATCAGGACCAGGCAGCAGCCTAATCACTGCTGATATCCCTTTGTCAAAACCAGTAATTCTTCAGCTGTGATTTGATAAATCTATATTTATTGGTTAGCATTTCAGTGGGTCTCACTTGGCAGAATTTCATTACACTGAGTCTGCTCTGCAGCTGTCGAAGCTCCTCAGAGTCAATAATTTCCAGCAGGAAAAGCTCCAGTGTTTGTATTTAAAACTTGACAGTGCTTTGTGTGCTTCTGGTCTTTTCTGTGGGAGGCAGCTCTGGGTGAGACCCCCAGTTCTGGGCTGTTTCTGGAGTTGTTATCTGCAGAACTCTTTTCCTTTGTTTTGTGATAATAAACAGAGATGATTTAGTGCAGATAAACAGGTACAAATCCCTTTTGTCACTCCCATCATTTGTTTGCATGCAATGACGTATTTATCCTGCTGGAAGTTAATTATCCAATTTTCTGAGGGTTTTCTTTCTTTTCACTATTTCTGACTATATAAAAAACTCCACATTTAGAAACACAAACTCTTGTGATTGTTTGGGGACCTCAGGGTGCTGGAAATGAAAATAGTCATGCCCTGCATATGGTTCCACACAGAGGACATCCAGTGATACTAAAGGGCAGTGATCTTTACTCCATAAAAACTCTTACAGATTTCTTAAATCTCTTCTGGTGTTGAAGGATTGGAAACAAATGTGACCTGAAAAGGAGACCAGAGCACTTGACTATTCAGCTATGTAAGAGGCATATTTGCATTAGTTATCCAGAATTTTAATTGCTCTTACAGGTGGATGTTACTGAAGAGACTTTTTTTTTGATAAATGAAAGAACTAAATGACACTCTTATTCTTAGGGTTCAGATCTACATTTTCTTTGTTTGCTATTAGAGTAAAATTTGCCACACAGACTACAGGGGTCTGTTTGACAGAAATTTCCTTTTACTGGGCTTTATAAAATGATTGAAATGTTTCTGTGAACCTTGGCTGGCTCGTGGCTGCCTGAGCAGGCTGGGGAGGGCCAGGAGCTGCTCCTGGTGTGTGGCTGGGGTGGAATCAGCCCAACAAGTGGTGGGCACAGCCTGAGCTGATCAGGACAGTGATTAAATTCCTGCTGTGTGTAATAATTGCTGTATTGATAGAACAGTGGGGTAAGTGAATTTGTGCTTAATCTGCTGTGTCAACCTGGAAAAAATGTGCTTTGGGAGTGAGGGCATTTTTGTGCTTATATTAATTTGATACCACTTTTGGTAAATGGGTCAGTGATCTGAGGTATTGTATTTCTGGCATTAAGGGAAGTGCTGGGCACTCCAAAATGTTTAAACTTTCCTTTCTGTGAAAATCACTTTGTTTTCCTGGGCTTGGAGATGATAAAATATGGTTTTGGCCATTATTATTATTATTATTATTATTATTATTATTATTATTATTATTATTATTATTATTGTTGTTGTTGTTGTTGTTGTTGTTGTTGTTGTTGTTGTTTTATTTTTTATTTGTGAGATAAGCAAAATTTTGGTCTGGCAGAGGCAGGGAAAAACAGTGAAGTAGCATCCAAACTGCTCTTTGAAAATACACAAATAAACTGAATAGTAATAATAATAACATGCTAATCAAATAATTTGATCTTGTTAGGGCTCTAATACATCCAGCAGAGCCTGGCATGTGCTGACAGGAGTTTTCCAGCATCCTGTTCTGCCCCTGTGGAAAACATTGGTTGTTTCCCAGTGAGGTCTGAGGGAGGTGACTGAAGAATGCTGTTAGATTTTGCTGGGATGAGAGAAAGTTCATTTAATGCTTCACATGCTATTGTGCAGACCAAGGGGTTCAGGCATCTCAAAAAGAATGTCCAGATCAGTGCCAACAAATATCAGTTTTGCTGAAATCCCTGAGTGCTGCCCTGAACTGAAACAGAGTGGGATACTTTTGAGCTGGATGCAATGAAAATTCCCTGCAGGCTGTTAGGGGTAAGATGTTTGGTCAAAAAAAAAAAAAAAGAGCTGAGATTAAATGATGAGGTCTCATCCCCATCTGGGACTTCCAACTTCTTTGGGGTAAATGGGATTTAAATCAGAACACTTGGATCAGCACAGGGCAGGTGGGAAGGCAGAGCTGAAGGAAACCGAAGGCTGAGGAGTTCCAGGGCTGGCTGGAAGAGGGGAGAGCTCCAGGCCAGCCCTGGTCCACCCTGCAGGGATGGCAGCAGGCACGGGAGCCTCCCTGCTCTGCAGGGCCCTTTGCCAGCCTGACCACCCTGCAGGGATGGCAGCAGGCACGGGAGCCTCCCTGCTCTGCAGAGCCCTTTGCCAGCCTGCCCCAGCCTGCAGGGATGAGATTCCTGCAGGACTGGGAGTGCACTAATTGTGTGCTGATGGCAGGCTCTGGGTAATAGCAGCTCTCACTCAATTACTCAGAGCACAGTGTCACTATTAGAACCCAATTCATTTTAAAAAGCATTCCAGTTTAAAGGAAGGCAATATGTTGCATTTCTCCAAGTTATCTATAGTGTCAGGATGGCCAGTTTAGCCAGCTCTTTACTGCATTCGACAGTGATGCAAACAAAGCAGCAAAAAATGGTGTGAGGAGAAATAAATATCTGTTTTTGTGGGGCTGAGAGCTCCCGAGGTTGTGCCTTGCAGGCCCTTCTCAGGGTCTGTCCCAACACATGCAGAACCACTGAGGATGTTTAAACCAAATTTCGTTGGAGTGCAGTGGTTTGCTGTACTTATGGTATGTGTGAATGTATGTAGGGTATGTACTTTAAGGTAAGAACAGAAAGGAAATACCAGCTAAGGTCAGTACATAAATAAATATTCAGTGTTCAATTCCACCTGTGCTTTAGGATTGAATTTCACAGAATCAAAGAGCTCTGACTGATCTGTGTGGGAGGGGCCTTGCAGATCTTCTTCCACCCCTGCCATGGCAGGGACACCTCCCACTGTCCCAGGCTGCTCCAGCCCCAGTGTCCAACCTGGCCTTGGGCACTGCCAGGGATCCAGGGGCAGCCCCAGCTGCTCTGGGCACCCTGTGCCAGGGCCTGCCCACCCTCACAGGGAACAATTCCTCATTCCCACTTTCCTTCACTCATAATGAACAGGGTTTTACCTACAGCTCTTTCCTGGAGAGAGAACACCACAGTCATGGTAAATATTAACAAGAGATTTCTAATTTGAGGCTTCCTTTGCTCTATGGGAAGTGTCAGCTTCTGGTGTAACATTTAAGTAAAATGTAATAAAATATATATTATGTATTAAAATTAAATGTTAATAATATATATAGCTTAAAGCAGTGGACCAGAGTCTTCTAAATTGTAAAAGAAAAAAAAATGATTTTTGGCCTGAGTGTGAGGCATGTGCTAAGGCAGCTGCACTCTGTTTCCTGTTTTTTCACCCAGCTGATGCCACCCATGTACACCTGGGGAGCCCTGAGACCCCTTCCATGAGTGTGTGTGAAACAGCTGGGCAAGAAGGGGAAATAAGCCTTGGTTAGGAGCTGTTCCTGCAGCCCTTGGAGCCCTGGAAGCTGTGCAGGCTCTGTGCCCTGTGGGGATCACAGCTGCTGCCAGGGAGGGGACACTGCCCCAGCCAGGAGCAGGGAGCCCTGCCAGCCCCTGGCTCCAGAACATTGACTGGGGAGGAGCACACTGCTAGCCTTGTGCCTGGCCTTGATGGAAGCAGCAGTGACAACCTCTTTGCTCCCAGATTTTGCTGTCACTTGGTGGTGAGGTTTCCATCTGGACTGCAAGAGATGTTTTAGATTTGAACCGACTGCCTGGAAGGATTTAGTGGAACAACTCCATTTGCACTACTCCAAAATGCACAGGGCTGTTACCTGACAAGCCATTCAAGAAATGCTTGTAAATGTGGGTTATTTGTCATTGTTTGTTTGACTAGGAGGAAAACCTCACCTGTTTGCCAGCAGCAGCATTTGCTTTCCGTTGTCATTTTGGAAGTTATTTTCAAGCTAAGGTTGCATGGGGTTTGTGCTGGGATACGATGGGGCTGTGCTCAGACTTCCCTTCAGGTGGGAAATACAAACCTGGGATTTCACAGCTGCCATTCCATCCCCAGGTGTCCTTTGAGAGGGTGTTCTGAGCCCCCTCCCTGCAGGCTGCAGTCACTGGTGCTGTGATGATTGAGCCTTTTGGAGAAAGAGGTGGAAGCAAACATGGTTAAAGCCCAGGCAGTGCCCAGAGAGGCAGATCCTCATTAGCAGCACCTTCCAGCCATGATCACTCAGCCTTGGAGAGCAGGTTTGATCTTGCTCTCCACCAACCTTGCTGCCCACAAGTGATTTGCACTCTTATGGAGCAGAACTGGGAGCAGAATGGATAAAAACGAGTCTGAAAATGCTCAGAAAGCAAACAAACCACCCTGGGCTCAGGGACAGCAAACCTGGAATTCAGAGCAGAAAATAAAGAACATTAAAAGGTCAGGGCTGTTGGAACTACAACATTGTGATTATGTCACTGGATAATAAATCTTTATCTCAAGAGAAAAGGCAGGGAAATATTCCTGGGGCCCTTCCATGTGCTTCCTCTGGAGAAGGAGCATGTTTACCCTGATGAGCATTTCCTCGTGGTGAAAGCCATTAATAAATATAAATAAACCTCATTTATTGCCCTGGGAGCAGTGACCAGAGGGGAGCTCCTGCCCAGGGTGAGAGCACAGCCCAGCCTGGCTCAGGGCTCCTGCCCTGGCCAGCTGGCCAGATCTGGGTTAAATGGCATTTCACAATACAAACTTGAGCAAATCAGATTTGCTGGGAGAATTCCCCAGGGTGTGAGGGTGGGCAGGGTGCAGTATAGAGGGGTGGGGTGGGGACTGGGACCCTGCTCCTGCTTCATGAACCTCTCCTGGCCTGCACTCAGTGCCTCTCAGAGACAGGGTTTGGTGTGTTTGAAAAGTGTTTATTTCTGTAATTATCCTTCCAGCATCACAATGCCTTAATTCAGTGGCGAGTTCCCTAAATCAGTGGTGTAAGAGTGCTCTGCCACAGGCACAAGCTGAGGGGAAAACTGAAATTCTGGGCATGGCAGAGCCCTCTCACCACAGCACAGACTGGCCAGAGCTGTTCTCCAGTCTCATTACCAATTTACAGCCCTAATCTAAAAGGAGCCACCTTGATCTTCTTTCCTCCCTGTCGCTCTCAGTGCAAATTTGGTGTTTGTTTAATTATATTTACTCATTTATTTGTTTTAATAACATGCTAAGCATCTAATTTATATCTGAATTTATTAGATATAATAGTGTTTCCATGGAAAATTTAGTACAGCCACCACTGGATGTTTTTGTTTCCATAGGTTTATAATTTACCTCCAGTAAATTACATTTCCATGAGAAGCCTAATGATGGCACAACACACTCTTAACAACAAAAATTCCTTTACTTTGCTATTTAAAATTTATATTTTAAGAATTCTATTTTCCCCTTTAAATAATGAACTGTAGATGAGGGCATGTGCATCTTTCTCCTGTGATGTTTAACTGGCATGGTTATCAAGTTATCTTTAAAGATTGTTTGTTGCAGAGCACGAATTGGAACCAAACTTAGCAAGTAGGAGGTGGATTTGTGCTTGGAACAGTTATTGAAGGAGGAAAACTATCCAGAGTGGAATGGCACTGTCAGTGGGAGAAAGCTGAAGGGTTTCCCAAAGGATTTATTTGGGTTTCACTGAGGAACACTGACTCAGGGCAACTTAAACACGAGATGGAAACACCCTGTGCCTGAAGCGAGCAGTCAGTGTTCCTTTGGGGAAATCCCAATACATCCCTTGGTGGAGGATATTCAGAGCTGTTTGCTGAGATCCTGGGAGGTGCAGGGTGCAGTGCTGGGGTTTGCTGGGGTTCCATCCTGGCTGGCAGCCCAGGCTCCCCCGTGCCTGGGGTTTGTGCCCAGGGGTGCCCTGGCCAGGCTGCCCCGTGAGGCCTCAGCTCTGATTGATGGAGCCTGGCTGGCCCTGCTGCTGACATTACTGCCTAAAGTCCAGTTCAACAGAGCTCAGGTGATGTGTGACCTAAGATTATGTCAAAAAGGACTGAGCACTGCTTTTGAATTTACTGAAAGCCTCTTTAAAAACACTGCATCAGCCCTGTCCCCTTTAACCAATGCTGTTGAAATGCCAGCACTGATAGACACATCTAGTTTTGTTCTGTGCCTGGATTTGAACTGAAGGATGACAGCTATAGACTTTAATATGACTTATCTCTCTTCAATCCCAAGCTTTAGGTATTCATGTTAATTAAAATGCATGGTAATGTCAAGCTGGTGAATAGTTACAATGTAAAATGCCAATTATCCTATTTTTGAATTCATCTGAAATAATAAACGAATTCATCAAGCCACGAGCCTCCAACTAAACAGATGTCTGGGATGTAAATGGATGGGAAGGACCAGTGCCATAAATCCTGCAGACATTTGCCAGGCCTCTGATGTTCTCTGTACCTTTGCTGTTAGGGCTGTTGAGGTTGAAGGCTCCACCACAGCAAGGGGGTTTGGCTGTGCCTGTGCCAGCTGTGGTGCACAGCTGCAGGAGAGCTGCCCTGGGGCCTCCAGCTGCTCCTGGAGGATGGACAGGCACCAGAACTCGTTGTTCTTGTAAGCTCAGGCCCCCACGTTGGAGGTTTGTGGGAGATTTTGTTGTTTTTCTTTCTTTAAACTACTGTTCCACCTAAAGTCCTCTGCAGTGCTAATGTTTCTTTTTTGCCAGTCAGAACTGAAGAGGTTTAAGCTTAAGCTGAGTGTCTGCAGGAGGGAGCTCTCCCTGTTGGTCAGTCTCCAGGCAGGTGGGGAGCAGCCTTTGAGCAGATTGGCTGCATTTACAGGCGTTTGATCTCTGCTGAACTGGGGTAACCAGATGAAACCTCTTCTATTATTCACTCTGTCTGCCTCAAATAATTCAGGACCAGTGGTCTCCAGCCACTTTGTGATACAGCTTGCCTACAACATGAAATTTTCAGCAGCTGCATTTGAATCAGTTGACAGTTCAAAAGCATGGTGCTGGTTTGTGTTTAAGGGGTCCAGATTTGGGTTTAGAACTGCCCTGTGCTGATGATGCAGCAGCACATCCAGGCTGTGAGCAGAGTCCAGAGGCCTCTTCCTGCTCAGCTGATTCACTCCACAGCTTCAGCAAAGAAGGGAGGGATGCTCCAGAGCTCAGGCAAGCACACACATAATTATTTAAAGTGCTGTGCTGCTAATACCAGAGCTCTGTGAGGGTTAGGGGTGGGTGAGGTGGTGTCAGCAGAGGCTTTCAGCTAAGGAAATGGGTATTTCCATGCTGAGTTCTTTGTAGGAGGATTCAAATTCCAAATTGGTGAATGCTTTCAAGTGTATGAACTGCTGCTTTTGCTTTCCTCCAGAGACTTTCACACACATTTCTATCCATTCAGGTTTTGGGAAATGTTAAAAATACCATGTGTAACCAAAGACTGGCTCTTTATGAGAAGGGTCAGGCAGAGTTTTGGCTCGTGTCTCTCTGCAGAGCAGGCTGGGACCACAAGGAGACCTCATGATAAGCTCTGTGCAAGGTTTGAGAAGCCTGATCTGCTCTGGTGATGGGAAGTACAGCAGGTGCCAAAAAGAGAATAGTGAAGTTCTGAAGAACACTGGACAGGACAGAAGGAAGTTGCAGTTTTTGTTCTCTTCTGATTTCACATCTGACACCTGCAGACCTGGGCTCAGACCACAGTTCAGAATAATTTCAAGGCAAAGGTGCAGGTGTGCACCCACACAAAATCAACCTTTGGCTTCAGTTCAGACCCCCTAGCATGCCCTGGTCTGTCCCTAGAACTGAAGTTTCATTGTGGGCACAGTGGGCACAGGTGCTGCAATTCTTAGTTAAACATTTGGTTAAGGAGGGATGTAACCATGCTGCTCAGAAACCTGGACTGTCTTTGGGGGAGCATTTACAGTTCTTTGTGAGGGGAATCTTTGTTCAGCACAGAAGATGTCCCTCCTGTCCAGCACTGTGCTCTGAGCAGTGTGGGAGCACAGCTGACTCACTCATTTGCTGCTGTAGCTGCAGTTGTGAGGGTGATGGACAGCTGAGAACAGGGGAGGAAGGTGACATCTGGAGACCCTGGGAAGAGAAAGTGGAAGTGCTTACACTCTGAAAAAAGGATCCTGCCAAGAATGTGAAAGTACATATGGGTGGCTCTCAACCGAGCTGTAGAAATGTTCTTGATCTCTGAGTTTTGTTCTGCTTCGTTTCTGTGCTGTGTCTCCACTCATCTGCTGTCTGAGAAAGAGCAACTGCCAGAAGTCAGGGAAGGCAAGAGAAGTTTTGTTGGGTCTGTGGAAGCTCTGCTCTGTGGTTCAGGATCCCTGGTGATTGACTCTCTCTATGTGATACGTGAGAGTGAAATCCAGACCATGTAACCCATCTGTCCTTATCTACTTGCACACAAAGGTTCACTATCTCCTTCCTTGGGAAGCCAAATTTTACCCATTCCTTTAAAAAAACCCCACAAACCCAAAACCACAGACAAACAACAGAAAAACCTAAAAGTAAAAGCAGCAAAAGTGAAATTTGGGTGTGGTGTTAATGACAGCAAGCCTCTGGGTTCAAGCCTGTGTGGGCCAGCTCTGGACTCGATGATCCTTGTGGGTCCCTTCAAGTCAGAAAGGTCTGTGGCTGTGATCTGTGACTGTGACTAATTTTAACTAATTGACCTTTACCAGGAGTAGAGCAGAGTGCCCCCAGCGCTCTGTAGGACACAGAAAGAGTGCAAACACTGTTCTGCATTAAAAATGGATGAACACAACTTATTCTGCATATAAGGTCAAAATCTACTGTTCAATGAATAACAGGGATTGTACACACTTAATGCTTGGATAGCCAAGCATTTCTGGACATTTGATTTACTGCTAGAAATGTGTGTCTTCTCAAGGGACCCATGGGCACACTTGTGCTGTGTTGTGAGTTGTTACTGACCCCAGACTGTGCCTCTGCAGGGCCAATCCTGCTCTCACCCTTGGGCCCCTCCTTGGTGTGAGGCTCTGTCCCCATCCCTGTGTCACCTGTCTGCAAACTGGGCCCAGCTCTGCTGCAAGCACTGCAGGGGCAGGGGATCAAACCTGTTTTCACAGAGCTTCTCTTAACAAAGTTGTTCATCCACCACCCCAGTGCCCAGCAATGCAAAGGCAGCGAACCCCTGAGGCCACAGAGGGATGTGCTTCAGCAGCTCCTCCTGCTCACTGACATTCCCTCCAAGCAGCAACAGGGGCTGGTGCTGGGCAGGTGAGCAGAGCTGCCTCAGATTGCTCTGGTGCCACGGGATGTCACCAATTTACCATCTCCTGCAGCAGGACCATCGTTCAGGGATGCCTGGCTGCTGGCCAGGGGTGATGTAGGGACTTGCTAGAAGATAAGGAAAAGTTGGGTGTTCAGCTCTCAGTTCCTCAGCTGAGAGGAGCTGCAGTTCTGGGTGGGGCTGGCCAGAGGTGGGAGCTGTGCTGGCATTGAGGGGTGCTGGACAAGCCCTGCTGGGATTGTTGGTGTCACCTCAGGTCCCAGCTCAAGGGTCAGAACTGCTCCTCTCAGCCAGCTCAGGAGCTCTGAGCCCTCTGTCCATGTGGAGGGTCCTGGTGGGGGTGTTGGGCATCCCTGGGACCCCCTTGGAGGGGGTTTTTCTTTACATCTCTGAAGCTGTTCAGACACCTGGGCTTGGCCAGAAGCCAGTGCAGAGCTGACAGACAGCTTAGCACAGAGAATAAAACACACTCTGGAGTGGGAAAACCAAAATGTGCCTGGGCTGTTGGCCTCTGAGTTGGGTGGAGCCATTTATTTATGGACAAACGAATTGTATCCCTTCTCCTTTTACAGCAAGAAGACTTTACAATGGATTTTTCTTTTCAGCTCTAATTAGAAAAATGTTCTGGAAGTTCAGTATTATTTATTGCCTGCATGTTAGTGACAAAATAAACTAATTCTAAAGTGATCAGTGATGGCTATAAACTTGCTCATGGAGTTTGGGAGAGTTTAAAATTAATTTGTGATTAAATGACAGTGTTTTGGTGAATTCTAATCTTATAAAGACATGCGAAGGACTGAATTAGCTGCATAAACTAAAATGAAATAGATTCTTTAGCTCTGAGAGTTCTTATGACTGTTCAAAGCAATGTGGAGGGCATTGCCCCTGCAGATTTTGGGTCAGTTACAACACTTTGTGTTTGTCATAGGATAGTTAGCACAACTTTGGCTTTTTGGGTTTTTTAATTTTTTTTAATTTGGTTGGTTAGATTGTCAAGGTGTTGCTTTTTAAATTTGTCTTTATGCTTTTATTTTAATCAAAGCAGAAGTGTCCTTATTTTCTTTTCCAGTCTTTTAAATTAAAGAGGTTTACAGTTCTTCTTACTATCTCAGAAAATGATTTAATCTTTGGGAAAAAAAAGGAATTTATTATCTTTGTGTGTGGTTGTGTAGTGGCAGCTGATCCCACCCACATTGCTCAGGAAAACTCTGAGCAGTGAAACTTTGGCTCCTGGGTTTTGCTGTTCACTCACTTGAATGTTGTAGCCAAACACCAAGTGAAGATTTCAAAGTATCCTGTCCAGTAGTTTCACCGAAATCAAGTGAATATCCTTGTTTGTTTTAGTCCATGCTGCACTTTCAGTTCAAAGAAGGGGAGCTTTCAGAACTTGAGATAACAAGAGCTGGATCACACTCTGCCCCTTTGGTCATCCAGACTGGTCTGTACTGGGAACAGACCATTCCATTTGGAGTCTGAATTTTACAGCAAAAACTATTCACAGGAGCAGGGCTTGGGCCATGCTCACACTTCAGTTACCTCTTACTGGAGTCTAAACAAAGAAACTTAATTTTCCTTAAAATCTGGTTTACTGCACTGTCATAATAAACCAACTGATCTCTTGATGCATTAAGAAACAAAAATGTTGAGTTTTAATAGCATTGCTTATTTTTACAGAAGAAATATCGATGAGAGAATACGAAAATGTGTGTAAGACACCTTTCCTTACCTATTTCATTTCTTGTTATCTCTAAAGAAGGGGATGCAAACCAAAAATTTCCTCAATCATTGTGGTGTTTCTGCCTCAGTAATTTCCCCTAATAAACCTTCCTCTGCACTTGCCATCTCTGAACAAGAAATTGCTTTAAGCTATTAATTATACATGCAATTTCTCTCTCTTTTTTTTTTTTTATCCAATTCTCTCCCTTTGGCCTATTATCTCTGTGGAGCAGCAAACAGCAATTCAGAGAGATGTGTATCATTACCATCTAAAATGTTGTGGGATTCAGGGTTTGTTAAACCATCTCTTTTGTTAAGGTATTTAGGGTTTTTAGATGTTTTTAGTGTTGAAGTGCAGACTGGGAAGTGCTGGCTTTGTGATTCCATAAATTCTCGGACAACTGCACAAAGGGTTGGCCAGTCACCAACATCCTCTGGAAGCCTCACAGGTGTGCTTTAAAGTACCCAAAGGCAGCTGTCACCTCTGCTGTTCCCTTCTCATTGCAGGTGGGAGTTATGGACCATCCCTGCCCCGCTCTCAGGGGTTTCATCCAGCTGGGCACAGCAGAGCCACAGGGGCACCACAACTGGGTATGTCCTTGAGCCTCCTCAGCCCCAGGAGGCCAAAGCTCTCAGGTGTTTTGCTCCTGGATCTGACTCCAGCCTCTGGCTCAAGCCACTGTGTACTGGTTGTGCCCCGTGGTGTTGGCTCTGTTTGCTCTCTGTGCCCAGTGGTGTTGGCTCTGTTTGCTCTCTGTGCCCATGGTTTGGGTCTGTTTGCTCTCTGTGCCCAGTGGTGTTGGCTGTTTGCTCTCTGTGCCCATGGTTTGGCTCTGTTTGCTCTCTGTGCCCCATGGTTTGGGTCTGTTTGTTCTCTGTGCCCCATGGTTTGGGTCTGTTTGTTCTCTGTGCCCATGGTTTGGCTCTGTTTGCTCTCTGTGCCCAGTGGTGTTGGCTCTGTTTGCTCTCTGTGCCCATGGTTTGGGTCTGTTTGCTCTCTGTGCCCATGGTTTGGGTCTGTTTGCTCTCTGTGCCCATGGTTTGGGTCTGTTTGTTCTCTGTGCCCTTGGTTTGGGTCTGTTTGCTCTCTGTGCCCAGGGCTGTTGGCTCTGTTTGCTCTCTGTGCCCATGGTTTGGGTCTGTTTGCTCTCTGTGCCCATGGTTTGGCTCTGTTTGCTCTCTGTGCCCATGGTTTGGCTCTGTTTGCTCTCTGTGCCCATGGTTTGGCTCTGTTTGCTCTCTGTGCCCATGGTTTGGCTCTGTTTGCTCTCTGTGCCCATGGTTTGGTTCTGTTTGCTCTCTGTGCCCATGGTTTGGCTCTGTTTGCTCTCTGTGCCCCATGGTTTGGGTCTGTTTGTTCTCTGTGCCCCATGGTTTGGGTCTGTTTGTTCTCTGTGCCCATGGTTTGGCTCTGTTTGCTCTCTGTGCCCATGGTTTGGGTCTGTTTGCTCTCTGTGCCCATGGTGTTGGCTCTGTTTGCTCTCTGTGCCCCATGGTTTGGGTCTGTTTGTTCTCTGTGCCCATGGTTTGGGTCTGTTTGCTCTCTGTGCCCCATGGTGTTGGCTCTGTTTGCTCTCTGTGCCCAGGGGTGTTGAGTCTGTTTGCTCCCTGTGCCCATGGTTTGGGTCTGTTTGCTCTCTGTGCTCCCAGGGACAGCCTCTGCTTTTCTCCTGTCTTCAGGGCTGAGTGTTTGCCCCATTTTTAAATGTGAACACTGAATTCCAGGTGTCAGCATGCCAAGGGAGGGAAGGCACAGCAGTGCTTGGGGCTTCTGAAGATGATGTACCTAGGAGAAATCTCTGGTAGAAAGGTAAAAACAGGTGAGGCAGTCCCTAGAGGGATCTCTTGTCTGTTTTGTCACTGAAGTTTCCTCTCACAGCTGGCTGTGATGGAGTTTGCCTTGAATTCATGGTAGCTGTATTTTCTGTATGGCTGGTGAGTCTCTAGGGGGTACAAAGCCCTGGATTGTTCAATCACAGTGTCTGAGAGCACTGGGCACCAGCACAAGGAGTTGTCCTTGACGAGCAGGTCCCCAGTTGTGATGGCTGCAGCCAATTCCCTTTTGGAATTCTGCTTACATTGTGAAGCAGCTGTAAAATTTCAGCCTTAATGTGTGCTACCTGGAGAATTTCTGAGAATATAGTACATGGGTATCAAAAAGTGGTTTCAGGAATCATAAATTTCTTTTGCCGTGTCCTGACAAAAATGATAAAATTTCCAGACGCGTCAATGCTTTCCAAATTGAGATCTTCATCTGGCAATATTATAAAGATGGTTTTAAAAAAAGAAAAGATTTAGTAACAAATACATTTCCCTGGATTTATCTCCTGTTTAATATTGTAGCAGCCAAGACTTTTATGTCAGAGGATCCTAAAACTAAGTTATTGTTAGAATTAATCACAAAAGAAGTTGTCGTGCCTACTGAGCTCCCAGAACCAACCAATAGCTTTTCAACCTCGGGTTTAAATCTCATAAATTTCTCAGCTATTCATGCTTAATATCCTACACCCTGTGAGCAGTGCCAGCACCTCACCAGGGAAAGGTGTCCTGGCAGGGGTGAGCCTTGGGTGAGGCTGCAGCTGCTCAGAAATGTGTTCCCTGAGCAGCAGGGCCCTGCCAGGCCCACCAGGCAGGAGTGGGGTGGGTTTGGGTTCCTTTTACCCTTTGGGATCAGTTTAAGGGCTCAGTTCTATCTGCAGATAGGAATGGGGTGGGTTTGGGTTCCTTTTACCCTTTGGGATCAGTTTAAGGGCTCAGCTCTCCCTGCAGGCAGGAGTGGGGTGGGTTTGGGTTCCTTTCACCCTTTGGGATCAGTTTAAGGGCTCAGTTCTATCTGCAGATAGGAATGGGGTGGGTTTGGGGTTCCTTTTGCCCTTTGGGATCAGTTTTAAGGGCTCAGCTCTCCCTGCAGGCAGGAGTGGGGTGGGTTTGGGTTCCTTTTACCCTTTGGGATCAGTTTAAGGGCTCAGCTATCCCTGCAGGCAGGAGTGGGGTGGGTTTGGGGTTCCTTTTGCCCTTTGGGATCAGTTTAAGGGCTCAGTTCTCCCTGCAGGCAGGAATGGGGTGGGTTTGGGGTTCCTTTTGCCCTTTGGGATCAGTTTAAGGGCTCAGCTATCCCTGCAGGCAGTCAGCACCAGAGGCTGCAGCAGAGCAGGGGGCGAGGGCAGCCCTGCCCCAGGCCAGGGCACCTCGGGGGTGACAGGGACAAACCTGGGGGTGCTGAGGGGGGCAGGGGTGGGATGGCAAAGGGAAAGGGCAGCACCTGCACTGGGACCCAAGGGAATCCCTGTGCTGAGGGAGGAGGCAGAGCAGGGTCCGAGGGCTGTGAGAGGTGAGGAATCAGCAGCTGGTTTGTGTCTGTGCATTCCCCACTGTCTGCAACAGCCACTACAGGGAACATCTGGAGCAGGTTGGTCACAATATCAGATGTACAGATTCCTCCTGCCCACCAGAATCCCTTCATGCAGTTTTCAGCTTTATCTGCAATGTTTTATCTGCTACACTGCTGAGGGTTTGCTGGTCCAAAGCTCCCAGGAAAGAGGTGCTAGCACTCAGGGATATTGGATTCCTGTTCCTGTGTTTTCTCCCACCCATGCAGAATTTTCCTTTTTAGCATTTGCTGATATTCTGATTAACTTTCCCCAACTCCTTTCAAATCTGGTCCTGAAGGGGCATCTGACTGGATAGGTACAGCATTCCAATATCTCCCATTCCTGCTGCTTTCTTTATCAAAGTTGGTAGTGTCAGTTCTAAAAATAAAAAAAAAAAAATTGGAAATTTTCATTATACAATATAACACATCTGTTGTGTGAGACTTCCTGACAATGGAATTGGTGAAAATTAAATCCCACAGACCTTGCCTCCCAAACCCACAACCTCCTCAATTCTCTCTCAGAAAAATTCTGTCAATAATTATTATGTGCTTATGTTTCTTTAAGACATGCTCAGTCACAGGATTGCTCAGGGATCAGCCCTAGTGAGCATAATTTGGAACCCCACAGAGATTTTAGATTGTGCATGGGGTGCTGAGCACCTCCTGCTTTTTGTAGTCTCTGTTCTGCCCATTTTTTCCTTTGCTTTATTTTTTTCATTTGTTTTACCTTTCTGGATTCCAAGTTCAGTGTTGTAGAGACAGGGCAGCTGGTGCTGCAGAGCTGCCAGGAGAGCCCAGGGGTTGCAGGAGAGGTTCCATGAGGAGTGGTGGCTCACCAACAGAGAGATCAGGTCTGAGAGAGTGAAAGTGCTTCAGAGCACCCAGGGGTTGTGCAGAGATGCTGTTTCTGCAGCTGGGTCAGTGTGGCCCAGGGGACACTGCAGCTTTGTCCCTTTGTTCTGCTCATTCCCTGCTGGAGCTGCAGATCCCACTGGATAAAGCACTGATTTGTTGGCAAAGAGAATTGTCTGCTGGGAAACTGCAACAGCTGCCTGAAAATTCAGAAAAAAAAAAAGATAAATTAAATAAAACGAGGTCCTAATTTTGTTATAGGGATAAAAAGATCTTACTGCACCAAAGTTTGCTAAATCCATCAAGCAGCAGAGTGAACCCACCACGAATTGTGACATGATAGCCACCAGAGCTGCTGCTAACCAGAGCACAGGGATTTGTGGGAGTGCTTTCCATCTTTCCATGGCATTTTCCAGTTCAGAGGAGTTCTCTGTCCTCCCTCCTGGCAGGTTTGTTAGCAGACCTGAGCAGGTGCTGTGCTGATGTCTCTGCACTTGCAGCACCATCCTCATGTGAGCTTTGCTGCTCTCCTCAGGGCTTTGAGTGACAGCTGGAACAACTGAAAACAACATATTTCAAGACCCCGTGCCCTCCTTCAGAGCTGTGTTAAAACACTTTGTTATTTATATTTAATCTGCCTTCTTGGGGTTTGATTCAATGTAATGGCTTTTTGAAATCCAAAGGGTATGGGATCACACACTTGCACTTGGACAGAAATGGAAAATGTAATAATACTGTGACCTCCTGGAGGTGACTGAGCCTTCCTGTGCAGGGCTCCTCACGTCCTCAGAGAGAACCTGGAACCAGCTCAGGGCAACCTAAAAATGGGGCTTTAAAATTGGCACCAGTGATGTGTCCAAACAGAGCTGCCTCTCACCATTGTGCCCCATCTCCCTTTCTGCTGGTTCAACATATTTTCATTGAGTTAATAATGTTAACTCAATGAAAATGAGTTAATATTTTCATTGAATTCATAACAAAAAACCCCCAAAAAACAAAAAACCCACAAAAAGACAAAGTTGCAGAGGTTTTCTAGCTTGGGATATGCCTTTTTGGGCTGGATTGCTCCTTTCTGTGTTTTCCTTTATTTGCAATAAATTCTTTTCCAATTCCTCAAGTCTGAGAAGCTCGTTTCAAACTGTTAGAAAACCCCATCTGACCTACAGAGATTAGGGCTCCTGAAGTACAACAAGCAGTTTTCTTGCTATTGAAAACAATTTTGAAAAGATTTTTGGGATTAATTCTGTGATTGGTTTGGGTTTGGTTTCTTTGGTGTGTTTTTTTTGTTGGTTTGGTTTTTGGTCTTCTAGTTGTTGTTGTGGCTTTTGTTTTTTGGGCTTTTTTGGTTTTCTTTTCATTTTTATTTGGTTTGTTTTTATTTATTCTGTTTTTTTTCTAAGCAAGATTATTTCTAAGCTTTTTGTTACAGTGCACTTAGCATAGACACATTGCACTACCAAATATTTAAATTTTTCCAAGAGAACTTTCCAAGAAACACCTGATCTATTAAAAAAAAAAAAAAAAGCTACTGAAATATTCATCACATGTCACCTGAAATATCTTGTGAATAATGGGCAGATACTGTACCAGCAGGTAATCTTTAAAATAACTTAATCAAGTAGCAACTGGTAACATTGTGTGATGTTGCTTCTGGGAATAGTGGCAAGCAGCAGAAATGTTGATTACTTGGCCCTTTGCCTTTCTAGTGCTGAATTACTGAAATCACTGTGAAACTTTTGCATAAATGCACATAATTCTCATTTTTATTTTTAGATATTAATATTTTTTGACTGGAGAAAATGTAAGTCAAACTTTCCCTGCATTTTCACTGACGTTTCTGTCTGGTTTGGATCTGTGTGGATCCTCTATGTAGGAATATTTTGCTAATTTGCAGCAGACTGAAAAATTTGGAAGAAGAATATCCATGATACATGAATGCACATAGGTAAGACATTTCTTAAAATTAAAATGTGTGCTGCTGCAAAAGACAGCACAAATCTAAGCTGCATCTCAGAATCTTAATAATTGGGATTTTTCTTTTAATCTTGCAAGATTTATCAGATAACATGATGTAGTTATACTCCTGCTTATTATAGGGGAGATGTATATGGATAATAATCTGTAAAATTTTAATTTGGTGGTAAAAATAAAATAATGAAATATATATTTTCTTGGATCCAAGCCTTTGGGTTTGCATTTGAAATGTTAAAGGAGCTGTGAAATTGCTAATTTGCATCCCCAGGAAATGTGGAACACCTGCTTTTTGGCAAAGGTCTTAACTGAAAAGGAGAAAATAGTTTCAAAAGATGTGTACTCCAGGGCTGATCACAGCTAGCAGGCCTGGGTCAGCTTTAGTTTTAAATGGAGTTAATTCCAATCTTGAACGCTGCATGAACAGGATTATGGGGAAGTTTTAAACACAGATTTCCCTTTATGAGTGTATTTTTCAAGTTTAAAACTGAGACTTGTTATTCTGTCCCTCAGTCACTCGGGGACACGCGCTGTGGGTTTCTGACAGGTGTCACTCTGTAGGTGTAAACTGAGATGCAGATCCTCTGAGTTTACCTTTGTGAGTACAAAATATTGTCACAAGGATCCTTGGACCTTCTCCCAGAACTGCTCCAAAAGACAAATCAGAGCAGGAGCGTTTTTGCTCTGAGTGCTGACCCCACAACCAGCAGCGAGGAGCCCTGACCATGATGGGGAGCAGAGATCCAGCCCTTGGCAGAGCCTTTCTGGGCTCTGAACCTGGCCTAAAGAAAGCTGGGCCAAGCACCAAACACGAACCAAACCCCTTTGTTCTGCTCCTTCCACAGCACAGCCCCTGAGGCAGCTCAGCAGGGCCACAGCGGCACAGCCCCGAGTCACAAAGCTGGGCTTTGGCCTGAGCTTTGCGCTGGGCTGGGCTCTGGGCTGGGCTCTGGGCTCTGGGCTCTGGGCTCTGGGCTGGGCTCTGGGCTGGGCTTTGGGCTCTGGGCTGGGCTCTGGGCTGGGCTTTTGGCTGGGCTTTGGGCTGGGCTCTGGGCTGGGCTCTGGGCTGGGCTCTGGGCTGGGCTTTTGGCTGGGCTTTGGGCTGGGCTCTGGGCTGGGCTCAGGCCTGGGCTCCGGGCCGGGCCGGGCTCTGGGCCGGGCTCTGGGCTGGGCTCAGGCCTGGGCTCCGGGCCGGGCCGGGCTCTGGGCTGGGCTCTGGGCTGGGCTTTGGGCCGGGCTCTGGGCCGGGCTCTGGGCTGTCTCTGTGGCTGCAGCAGCCCCGGTGTAGCCGGGCCGGAGAGCCGAGCTCGCCCTAAGAGCAGCCCTGCCCTCTGCCCTGGCCCTGGCTGGGTGAGGGGGCAGCTGCCTGACGAGCAGAGAGATCAGCTCTGATCATTGAAATCCCACTGGGGGAACCAGCAGAGCCTGCTCAGAACGAACAGGGAAAACTTTCTGAAATGCTGAGGAAAGGTGGAACTAACTTCAGCCCCTCGAGTTCCAGTAAAGCAGCAAAGTCTGGCCATGGAGGAGTTCTGAGGGGCTTGCACATATCCTAAAATAGCCCCTGAAATAGGCCACGACACTGCCTTGTGTGTCATCAGCACGGTGCAAATAACACAATTTCCCATCCCTACCGAGGGAATGAAGTGTTTGCTTGTGCTGTGCCAGCGCCGTGCCCCCAGCACCTCCTCATTCCACAGTGCAATGCAGGATCAAACCCGCAGGGAGAGGGGCAGCCTGGGATCCTGCACCGAGTCACTGATTTGGGGCTGGGCTCTGTGTGTGTGGGGCAGCCTGGGATCCTGTGCTGAGTTACTGAATTTGGGGCTGGGCTTTGTGTGTGTGGGGCAGTCTGGGATCCTGCTCTGAGTTACTGAATTTGGGGCTGGGCTCTGTGTGTGTGTGTGGGGCAGCCTGGGATCCTGTGCTGAGTTACTGAATTTGGGGCTGGGCTCTGTGTGTGTGTGTGGGGCAGCCTGGGATCCTGCACCGAGTCACTGATTTGGGGCTGGGCTCTGTGTGTGTGGGGCAGCCTGGGATCCTGTGCTGAGTTACTGAATTTGGGGCTGGGCTCTGTGTGTGTGTGTGGAGACAGCTGCTGTTTATTCCTCTCGTGCATATTGCAGTGTTCTCAATTTGCCTCCCACACCCAGTTATGTTCCTGGATTCAGCTGAAAGGGCACTTAAAAAGCAGTATGACGCTTCCCTGTGCTTGCAGCCAATGTAACAAAAGCTTCACGTTTTCCAGACCTGCAGCGCAATATCAAATACATTTTTAATTTAGGGTAGTAAGTATTGAGGCCAGAAGGATGCAGAAAATGTATTATCACTTCTTATATGACTTCATCTGTAAGTTATCGCTGTCTTGAGCCTGGCTGGACATTTGTGTGTGAGTTTGCAACTCTGCTTGTGGGGGAAAAAGAAGGAAATCATGTCTTGAAGTCCTCTGGTCATCTCTCTTGGTAGTTTTACCGCAGGTTGGTTGTCCTGACTCTTAAAATGTGTGCCTTAACGCAGACTGATTTTTGTTTGGATTTGTTTGCCCCCTTATAGTATTTGCAGGCATCCCCATGGCAGGGAGGAACGATGCATCTGACTCCATCTTATCAGAAGGCTAATTAATTACTTTATTATACTATATTATTCTATACTATATTACACTATGTTACATTACATCTAAACTGAATCTGCCAAGCACTCAACTGCACACACTGCCCAGAATCTCATGACTGTCACCCTCAGTCCTGACACACACACACACCTGGCCCTGACAGGCCAAGGAAACAAAACACCATCACTGTGGGTAAACAATCTCCATATTTTGCATTCTACTTCGGCACAACACAGGCACAGCAAATGAGATAAGAATTGTTTTTTCTTTCTCTGAGGTTCAGAGAATGTGAAACCCAGAAATACTCTTGAAAAGAATTGTGCCTTGCTTTTTCCTGTAAAAAAAAAATGTAGCAACACCCCCTCTCACCTCCTTAGAAAGGTTCCTCATTGCACATGCACATCCCTTCATTCCTGTCCAGAGCCTCTCTCTGCTCTCCTGTGCACTGCAGCTCTGCAGAGATCTCTGAGAGCCCAGGCAAGGCATTGACATGCCAGGGGGATGCTGCTGCAGATCCAGGAGGTCTGTCCTGGTGCCTGCCTCGTGTTCCCCGTGTGTGATCAGCAGGGCTGCAGCTGGGAGCTGGCAGGGCTCGGAGGGGCAGTCAGGGTGGGCACTGCTCTCATGGGTTAAGAGCACCAAAATTGTCGAGGATAAATATAAAGTTCTGTTTTTCCAGCACTTAAATCTTGCCCTGCCATAAGGGGTCTGTTCATTCTTGAGATTCCAAAATGGGCTCAAAGGAATTTTAAACTTCTGAGGTTTTGTAAATCTTAAAAACCTGGAAAGCATAACGGAGAGAAGGGAATGTAGATTGGGAAGGGGCTGGAGCCCCAGGAGCAGCTGAGGGAGCTGGGCAGGGGCTCAGGCTGGAGCAAAGGAGGCTCAGGGGCCCTTGTGGCTCTGCACAGCTCCTGCCAGGAGGGCACAGCCGGGGGGGTCGGGCTGTGCTCCAGGAACAGGGACAGGAGCAGAGGGAACGGCCTCAGGCTGGGCTGGGCAGGCTCAGGGGGGATATTGGGAACAATTTCCTCACAGAAAGGGTTCTCCAGCCTGGCACGGCTGCCCAGGGCAGGGTGGAGTCCCCATCCCTGAGGGATTAAAGCCACATGGATGTGACACTTGGGACATGGCTTAGTGGTGGCCTTGGCAGTGCCTTGGCAGGGTCAATAGTTGAGCTTGATGGTCTTGGTTGGAGTTTTCTAACCCAAATGATTCTATGATTTTCAAGTGGAGGGAAGTTAGTAGGCTCCAGTCTACTACACTTGGTGTTCTGTAAGATTATTTCCAGAAAAATGCTGTGTTTCTTGATCCATATAATTGGTGGGTTGGATGGGACAGGACAGATTAACACCAGCTAGTCTTAATTTGCAAGTTTACAACTGAACTACGATACTTTGGGCACCAGATTAATATTTTTCTATGTTTTATATATTTTAGTATATTTTCCTGTGTGGCACAAGTGACTTTTTATGCTGGAAATGGCTTAGAAAATAATTTTGTATCAAGTTGAACCCTGACAAGTTTGTTGCAGAAACTTCCTTCCTTTTTCCCATTCAGAGTCTTTGTAAAGTTTCCTTAACATGTGGTGTTTTCACAGAGCACAGTTTTTATTTTCCAATGCTTTTATCATCTGAGATGCTTTTCTCTGAGGTGCCTCTGATCTGTCCATTTCCCAGGCCTGCTGCTCCCAAGCACAGGCTGAGATCTAATGGGACTTGGATAATCGTGCTTATTTTACATCCTCGGTGCTGTGACCCAAATAGCATCACTTTTTACACTTTTTACACTTTTTACATGCCAGGGTTCCAGTGCTGCCTTATCCTGCCTGTGATGCTCCTCTCTGGAATCTGTTCACAGGGAAATCCTCCCAGCCCTGCTCAGTCTCAGCTCCTGCATCTCCTGGCAAAGTCTGGGGATATCAGCAGGAGCTGCCAGATTAAGACTGAACAAAGAGCTCAGGATTTGGTTCCCTCTCTGTGCATTTGTTTGTTCCTTTCAGCTGAAACTATTTGTCATTTTTTTCTATTGAAACATAGGACAAATTGATTTAATTATTTTGGTCCCTCAGGGTCTTTGACATCTTGCATACTGTTTAGGGGGGTGTAAAGCCTGGCAGTTTTCTCTCTAATTTCTTATATTTAATAATAAGCAATATTAAGGTTGCTCTATTTGTATTCTAAATACATGTTTGGATATTTTGAAGAGTCTACTTTGTAGGTTCTTAATCATAAAAACTTGTTGAAAACCTGGCTTTTTCAGGGAGGTGGGGAGAAAACCTTCCAAAGAAAATAAAACAAGTGACAAAACTCTGTGTCACAGAGATGTGCTTCTGAGGGAGGTAAAAAAAATAACCCCAAAAGTCCCAAATCAGTTTGTGTTCTTAAAGACTCTTTGTGTTTTCATGTTTAGAAATAAAGGTATGAAGGGAAAGAGGAAAGAGTTAGAAAAGAGTCACTTTGTGCTTTTATTTTTGGGTACAATGACACATAGAATTATGTTATATAGAACCCATTTCCTCTCCATATTTACATGAAATCTGCAAATATTTGAAGTAATTGTATCTCCTGGCATACACACGTGCATTGGTGAATCATGTTGTGAGCTGATACTGAAATCAGTTGCAAAATACTGGTGTTTTGCAAAATCAATGTCTTAAAGACTGAATTTGTCACTGGTTTTTTGGGTTTTTTTGAGGTGAAATCAGCAGCTTTTCTCTTTCCATTATACAGAATTACCTGTTCAAACAGAATCACAGCATGGTTTGGGTTGGGAGGGATCCTAAAGTCTCCTTGTTCCCACCCTGCCATGGGCAGGGACAGCTCCCAGTACCCCAGCTCCCCTGGTTTGATGGTTTGTGTGCTGTGAGTTTGGGTCCTGTGTCTGCATGCTTGGATATCCCCCCTAAAACCTGGGGCAGAGTCTGTGGCTGGAGAAAAGGGGAATGGCTGAGATGCTTTTGGAAGGGATTGATCCTGTTGAGGCCAGAGTGAGCTGTGGAGTGGCACCCTTGAACTGCATCTTTGAAAAGTGACATTTTATTTATTCAGCGAGTTCATTGAGGGGAACACTGACCTGTTTGAAGAAGAGCTGTGAGAGTCTGGTGCTGTGACTCTTGTGTGAGTATCTCCCATTACAGCCATTCCTGCAGTGCAGTATCAGTGCAGAGAAACAGCACGAATTTTATCAACTTCCTGCTGTGGATGCACATGAATATGAAAAAAAAAAAGCTGAAAGTTCGAAGCTTAATCTGCAGTGTTCTTTGTTACTGTCCCATCCTTTACTGTCCCTTTTTGTCCATTCCTCCAATTCATAATTAAAAGGGAGGAAAAAATAGGAGGAGGAGGAGAAAGAAGGAAAAAAAATAATGAAATCTTTCCAAGACTTTTGGCTCTAATTAGATTTTCATTAAGGTTTTATAAAATCTATTACACAAATCCTCGTAAGAAATGAGAGCACAGTTCATGGAGATGATTAACAAATTGGCTTAATGAACTTATCTTGAACCTCTCAGACCCACTGCAGAGTTCTTGTCCCTTGCAGTGTTGGAAGGAAACACAGCCAGAGTGTCAGGGAGGGTCTGCTCAGCTCTGAGCAGGGAGGAGGTGTTGGGGAAGATGAAACAGGAAAGCCTCATAAATATGATTGTCTGGCAAAAGATTTTGAGAATATGGAAACGATAAGCGAGATTGAAATGAACACAAGATTTGAGATCCCTCAGTTACTGAACAACTGGAAAACAATGGTGTGGCTGCTGAAGGTGATCCCCTTGTGATGGAACAACACCCTCTGCTTGCAGACAGGCCCAAGGGTCAGAGCAGACCCTGCCAGCTTAGCAGAAGGGCCCAAAGAGGATTTTTTAGGGTATAAAATGTAACACAGTGTGGTAATGTAGTGATTCTTATAGGCTGTATGTAAACACTATAGGATTTGTATATTGTACTAGATTAGTTAATGAGAAATAGAATATTCAACACAGAAGATGATTTATTGTAATGGGAACCTCGTTCTCTTACGCTTTTGCTCCCTCACCCTTTCACCTTCTCTCCCCCTCTCTTCTCTCAGCCCTGCTCCGAGCTGTGCCTGGCAGCTCCCAGCAGGGCCCTGCCCCAGGCCCTGTGCAATGAACCCCAAGTTCCAGCCCTGGCTGCAGAGATCTCTCGTGTCCATCCATCCTGACCATCCTTCCTTCCGATGCTCCTACAAGGAGGGACCGAGACCAGAGGGGCCCGGCTGTGTCTGTGCCTTTGGGAGGGCAGAGCCACAGCCACACTGAGAGCACAGGCACACAGAGAGCACAGGCACACTGAGAGCACAGGCACAGCCACACTGAGAGCACAGGCACAGCCACACTGAGAGCACAGCCACATTGAGAGCACAGGCACAGCCACACTGAGAGCACAGGCACAGCCACACTGAGAGCACAGCCACATTGAGAGCACAGGCACAGCCACACTGAGAGCACAGGCACACTGAGAGCACAGGCACAGCCACTCTGAGAGCACAGGCACAGCCACACTGAGAGCACAGGCACACTGAGAGCACAGGCACAGCCACTCTGAGAGCACAGGCACAGCCACACTGAGAGCACAGGCACACTGAGAGCACAGGCACAGCCACTCTGAGAGCACAGGCACAGCCACAGCCACACTGAGAGCACAGGCACAGCCACTCTGAGAGCACAGGCACACTGAGAGCACAGGCACAGCCACTCTGAGAGCACAGGCACAGCCACAGCCACACTGAGAGCACAGGCACAGCCACACTGAGAGCAGAGCCACACTGAGAGCAGAGGCACAGCCACACTGAGAGCACAGGCACAGCCACAAACACACTGAGAGCACAGGCACAGCCACACTGAGAGCACAGCCACACTGAGAGCAGAGGCACAGCCACTCTGAGAGCATGGGCACAGCCACACTGAGAGCACAGGCACAGCCATACTGAGAGCACAGGCACAGCCACACAGAGAGCACAGTCACAGGCACAGCCACAAACACACTGAGAGCACAGGCACAGCCACCCTGAGCTGAGAGCACAGGCACAGCCACCCTGAGCTGAGAGCACAGGCACAGGCACAGCCACACTGAGAGCACAGGCACATCGAGAGCACAGCCACAGCCACCCTGAGCTGCTCTGGCAGCTGCAGCAGGGAAGGGCCCCAGAGCCCGGCTCAGAGCTGGGGCAGCTGAAGGCAGATTTACCTCAGATTTACCTCCTGCACTCCCTGGGACTGGGCCTGGAACCAGAGTGCCTGAGCCTTATCTCTGTTTGCCTGGGGAGGGCAGGGACAGCAGCCCTGGCCCTGTTTGTTTGCACTGCTGGAAATCCCAGCACTCTGATCCCACTGTGACCTGCTCAAGGGCTGCCAGCACACACCCCAGGCAAGATCAGAACTGCCAAAACAGAGGGCACTTCCAAAAATTGTGTCTGAGAGGGGAGTTAAGAAGTTGCTTTAATGCTTTAACTTCCACACATCTAGGATGGTGAGATGATATTTCCTAAAACTCCTCTATGGTCTATTTTACATATATATATATATATATATATATATATATATCTATATATATACACCCTCAAAACATTTTATAAAAAAATACATTTCTTGATGTTAAGCAGGTAGAGGTGGGAAAGGTCTCCTAACGAGATTTTGTTTGAGATGGTGTGCTTGGTTTGAGACTGTTCTGGGGTATTTAGGGTTGAATATAAAAGCACAGGTGAAAGCAAACTTAGAATCAAGAATTTTGTCCTGGCTCATCATGAGAAAAATCCATCAAAATTATGTTCTTTAAGGAATATCATTGAAATATAATGGTTCCAACAGGATTACCAGATCCACTGGGACAAATAACTCCTGATGGAAGTTCTGGCAGCCCTGGCCCTGCTCTCCCTTCCTTCTCTCACTGTTTCTGCCCTCTGCCCTTGCTGGTAGTGCAAGGAGAGCTGTTGCACAAATCAGGGAGGTGCCTGACTGGTTTTGGTTTTTGATGGGTTATTTTCTACTGGACCATTCCCATCCTGGATGTGTGAGTGTGCTATTTGCCCAGCAGAGCCCCAGTGAGGGAGATGGGGATGTGTGGCTGAGGAGAGCCCTGGCACTCCTTAGCTCTGCTCCTCAATGTTCACCTCACTCAGCTGCTGCAGCCTGAGAATTAAGCTGAGCTCAGTTCCCCTCCTGGGAGGCAGTAAACACCACAGCCCCTGTTTGTGGCTCTGTTGCTGACTCAGCTGTGTGGGATGAGCACGGTGCCCCTCTCCTCCCACCTGAGCAGGAGCTGCAGCTCCTTTGCCATTCCCCCAGTGCTGCCTGAGCGGATATTCAGCGGCAAAAGCAGCACAGAGCAGGAGTGGCAGCTTGTCCTCATCCCTGCTGCCTCTTGCCAAGCCTAAAGCATCTCCTTTTCACTCCTCGGAGAGGTTATCAAGCCCTTGGAAGAAGCAGAAGTTCTGGAAACCCAAAGTTTGGAAGTGAGGCAGCAGCTGGCTGGGGGTGGTGCCTTTGATCCCAGTCTGACACTTGTCAGGAGCTGGCCCAGCCCCTTCTGGGCTTTGTGCTCCAGAGCCCTCATCTCAAAATCCAGCTGGGACCTGGAGCTGGGATCTGCTCACTTTTGCCAACACTTATCTGCAGGATACAGCAGCGTTCCAATAATGGACAGCATCTCATCTCCAGTCAGGGCTGCAGCAGATAAGCTTGGGTATAGGTATTCTGCCAACTCTAAGCACATATTAGGAAAAGTCTCTTATCTTCCTAATATCAAGGTTAAAAAACTACTTTGCAGCCTTACAAGTTATTTGAAAGTTAGGTCTTAAAGGTTAAGAATTAGAAAAATCTTGGCTTGCCCTTGTAACCCTGAGCCACTTCTTTGTGCACACACGCTATTTTACAATTATTTTAATTGCAGAATAGCGATCCCAGCCTCACATCCTGCAGTTCAGAAAGGTTAAGGAATTGCACCTGAGGGCAACAGCTATGTCACATCAAGGCTTACTTAATGTGTCTCTGCTGGAAGCAAATATGCCTTGCTGTTCAAAGGAGAATTTGTTAGTCAAATAAACTGGGACTGTCCTGGTGCCACCCGTGTCTGGTCTCACAGTAACCTTAAATGTATACGAAGAAATGTCCCTTAAAGTGGTGTTCACTTTGTAATTTCCTATTCAGGTTCTCTGCAGTTATTTCTTTATTAAGGGGGAGGATGAGGGTGGATTTCTGGAATAGGGGATGATGCAGAGCTGCAGTTGTGGGCTGGTTTTTTGGGGTTCTTTTCCTGCTGCAGGAAGTGCCAGGGCCCCGCTGTGGGTGCTCAGAGGGTTGAGCTCACAGCAGGGCCCTGCAGCTCTCTAAACTGTGGTGCAAAAAAACCCTGTTCCCATGGGGAACTGAGCATCTTACTGCAGAGGATCAAGCCAAAAGTTGGAAGAATGTTGGTGCTGGGTTCATGTACCTTAAATGAACTGTCCTGATCAGTTGGAAATTTGGAATACAGGCCAAATCCTGTGTATGCAAAGACAATCAGTAAAACTGGAGTAAAGAAATTGTGGCCCCCTGTTCCCACTGCAATCAGTCTCCAAATCCTGAATGAAGTCAGGAGGATGAGGATTTGGCCAGTAACTCCTCTTCTGCAGACAGGACCAGGACTGGACTGATAAATCTCAAACTATATATTTACTGATGATATTTTTAGTTTTGATAGGAGGACATGAAAATCAGCATTTAATATTTGCAGCAGTTTTTTGACATTCTATGCCTTGACACCAAGGACTTTTACTTGTAAATGATAATTCCAAATATCAGAAATCAGATGTTTCTTGGGGAAAAAAACCCCAAAACCATGACAGCAGATGCAGTCAGGTATGTAAATAAGTACAAAATATAGGGCAGGCTTGGTTTTTTATGGGGTTTCTGCTTTTTTGGTGGGGGAAAGATGACCTTTAAGATGGTGTATATTTGTGTTTTACCTAATCATAATTTTAAATTTTATTGTGTATTTTGATCTCTAGTCACCAAATTGTTCCTTAGCAATAAACAGCTCTTTGAAACTGTTCTCAGAAGAAATACACAGGAAATTCTATTGCCTGTTTGGTGATGTTTACTTGAAAGGACTTACCAATTAAAAGCAGGGCAGACTGGGACAACTATTGTATTTATTGACTATCAGGATTTTTAAGCTGGGTAGTTGAATGATCCATCTTAGATCTATTTTTCTACAACTCCATCTCACTGTTCTTATACATAATATCAAATGATTGATGTATTTTCTCTTTTTTTTTTCTCCCACTTCTGTGAACTGCATTAATTTGGGGATGTTTCCAGCTTAATTTATTAAATCTCTCTGTGTGTATTTGTTTCTCTCTTTCTTCATGCAGAAACATTTATTAAATTCAAGCTAAATTGAAGTTACTGAGAGCTGGTAGATGGAGTAAGGCTCTGCAATCCAAGGAAGTTTTGCAGGTGGAAGTGCTGGGTTAATGTGGTTTATTGCCCTGGCTCCACAGCCCAAGCTTTGGTGTTCATTCTGCTCCTGGTTTGGCTTTCCCCCAGCAGGGATGCCGTGGCAGTGGGAGGCTCTGGGAGGCTCTGGGAGGCACTGGGAGGCTCTGGGAGGCACTGGGAGGCTCTGGGAGGCTCTGGGAGGCACTGGGAGGCACTGGGAGGCTCTGGGAGGCTCTGGGAGGCTCTGGGAGGCACTGGGAGCTGTTCCAGCTGCCCCTGAGCCCTGGAGCTGCCCAGGCACAGGGACACTGCAGCTCTGGTTGTTTGGGTTTAAATCCCTTGTGTTCCCCTTTCAACCCAATGCCATAAACTATTAACATCTCTTCAGTTTTATAAACATAGCAATGGTGTCTTTTTAAAAAAAAAATAAAGATTGACTCATCTCTGGCTTTTTGGCTGTGGTGGCATGAGGGTCTTAACTTGTCAGGCAGTGAGCAAAGACATTCATTTTTTCTGTTCCCCCCTCCCTCAATTATATATTCTCAGTTTATAAACCCCATTTTGATTATTGTATCTACAGCTTCCAGGGCTCTCTGTGAAGGCTGTACTGGTTCAGCACACTTCTTTGGCAGTTCTTGTTGGCACAACTTCTATGCCTTGCATGCTAAAAAAGAAAAAAATAGAAAAAAAAGGGAGAGAAAAGAAGAATAATCTGACTTTGGGTTCATAAATGAAGATGTCAAAACTCTCCTCAGCTTCACTGTTGCAACATCAGCCATCAGAGGTTTTTATCCAAGAAATTTCCTCTGTTTAGATCCTTCCAACAGAGAATTGTCATCACAGAATTTTGTGTGAAATTCCATCCTGGACTGTCCCATCCTGAACAGCAGAACCAAAAGCAGGATTGCCCCTGCTCCCCTGGGAAATCAACACCCCCAGTGCTCCATGGCAAGCACAAATCCCAGCAGGGCTATGGATCTTTACATACAAATTTTAAAATGGCATTTTCTTTGGGGCCCTACTAACAAAAACTGGTCCATTTTCCTAAAAGTGATTCAAATGACTGAATTTCAACCTCACAGAGTAAGAGCATATTTCTTACTGATTTATGTACTGTACCTCCACAGTGAATGTACAGTTCTGAAGGTAAAATGAATAATTTGTAACTCTAAATAGAGACAATGTTTAGTGTTTAATGCTGCTTCATGATTTTTTAAACCCTTCTCTTCAGAGAAGCTTTTTAAAACATGAGGGAAGGCTGAGAGGAGCACTTTAAACAACTTTTCTAATCATGTTTCTGATTTTGAAGCCTGACTTCAACAAGAATGTGCTAGGCAATGACCAGGAGTGGGCTGAGGGATGTGAGTGTCTGAGGCTGGCGTGTGCTCAGTCACACCAGGGATTTTCCCTGGCCTCATTCTGACATTCCCACACTCTGATGATATTTTTCCCATCCTTTTTGAAAGTTTCAACCTCATTTTCAACAAGAAATGGCACCTGAGCAGCTGCTGTGGCTCAGGTGGTGGTGGAATGGTCCCACATGCAGTGCTGGGATGGTCAGGCTGTGCTGCACCCACCAGGTTCTCCCTGTGGTGACCAAACTGCCCTTTCTGGATTTCAGCTGGGGATGGGTTAAACTGTGACACAGGCTCTGCCTGCTGATGTTTATCCCCTTTGTCCTTCCGTTTTGTTCTATTTTGTTGCAAGGATTTCATTTTCTGGAAGGCTGGAGGGGAATGTTTCAAAGTCCAAGATGCTGCCTTGCCTTGACTCTGGAACAGCTCCTGCTGTTCTCTCTGTCTCCCTTTACCTGTTCAATGTCAGCTGGGTTTGATTTCCAGCCTTGCTGGAGCAGTAACCTCAGCTTGGAGCCAGAGAGCAGCAGCTCTAGTTCTGAAAGACCAGAATTTCCCTTGAAATTGCTTATTTGTATTCAGGAAGCTGCTGAGATAGAGATGCTGTGATGTATTAATACTTGGTTTAAAAAAAATAACCAAAACCCAAAAAAGTGAACCAGCTTTTAAAATCAAGCTAATTCTTTGTGTAAGAAACTCAGGGAATTCAGTGGAGCTGTTCCCATGGAATTTGCTCACAATGTAGGGCTCAAATGGCATTTGGGCAGTTGCTACATCTGATTTCAGACTTCTGATATGCAGATTTCCCCCCATCAGTCAGGGGGGATGAAGGTTCCTCCTCTCCTCCTACTTGGTCTTTATTTCCACAATAACAGAGGCAATGCTAATTTCATGTGTTGGACTTTTTGCCACAAGAAATTTCAGTGTATTTAATCTGATAAATAACTAGATGTTGCTCATGATATTTCAAAAGCTAAAAGAGAACAAATTGGAATTTGTGAACTCACATTTGAAAAGTCTGAGAGTTTTCTCAAGGTGAATCAAGGCTCAGAGATTTAATTCCCTTCAGCCATCTGCCCATGGGGCTGATTCCTAAAATAATGCTAATGACTGGGGCAACTTAGCAACAAAAAAAAGGTAAGCCAAGTTTTAACACTCCCTTCAGTTGTCTCTTGCTTTAAACCAGAAAACTAATTATAACAATATTCTGTTTTAATCGTGGCTGTGGATGACTGATGGCAAACATGTAATTAACTGATGCAGGAGTTGACATAAGACAGTTGACACCAATTTTTTATACATTATTATATGAAGACATGTAGCGAAGCAATTAGTCCTTCATTAGTTCGGAGTTATTTCTAAAGCTTTGAAATACTTCTGTGGTTAATTTTTAATCATCAAGGAAATGTATCTTCTAATGGTGTTAACTTCAGGGACTGGAATGAAACGTGCTCCCCTGAGACTCACTGCAATAGGATAAACTCACTGCACAGCTGCTGGGCCACACAAGCTTGGGGAGGCTTTTGGGGCTCAGCAGGGCTGAGGCTCTAAAGATGTTCCTTGTTTTCCCCAGCTCTTGGTGCTTGCAGGGTGTCTTGGTTTGGAAAGGCAGGAGTCTGCTAAGGAAGGCAGGAGCCTCCCCTGAAATGGAGAATGTAAACCCTCCCCGCCCCTTTGAATTGCTATAAATTTTAAATTAAGGGGCTCTCAGGCAAAAATATGGGAGCAGGAAATAACAGTTCTTTAATACGGAAAGGAAAAAAATAAAAGGATAAAATAAACAATGCAGTGCACTAGAACAACACTGGCAGAGTCAGAACCCAACCTGACACCCTGTGGGTCAGGGTGTTGGTATCAGTCCCATTGGAAATGTGGCTGCAGCTCTCCTGGAGTGTCAGGGGTGGCTCTGCTGGAGCAGGGATCCTGTAGAGAAGGATGGATTCTTCTTCTGAAGATCCAGTGGAAGGAGAGGCAGCTGCTGTTCCTCTGGGCAATCCCGTGCAGAAGCCGTGCTGGTGTCTCCAAACCTCTGGATTATATCTGGGTAGGAATGCTTGGCTCCTCCTCTGGGCACACATCTCCCAATGGGATGCTGCAGTTCTTATCAGCCACGCAGGGACATTCAATAGTCTGTTATCAGCAATGTCCCCTCCCAGGAAGGTGTGAATGTGGTCACTCAGAGAGAGAGATAAAGCAAACTGCCCACTTGACAAAGGTAACCTGCCCCACAGATGGTAACTGAAAACATCTCCCTGTGCAGTCTGGAGCACAGGGATGCTGTGCTCCTGCACACAGGGGAGGAGCTGCTGCCTCCTGCACCCTGATCTTGGCCGATGCTTTTGGCTCCTCAGTGGGTGCAGCCAAGAGCTGCAAGCCAGGCTGAGGAGTTCCTGCTCCATTTCAGGTGTGTCTCACTCCTCCCTTGCCTCTCCCAGCTCAGACAGAACTGGAATGTCACCTGGTGAGGACAGGCAGCTGCTGAGCCAGGGGACAGGAGATTTAGTTCAGGTTTCCTTTGGATTCCTTTTGTCTACAATTTGCTCTCCTGTTCTCATCTGACATTGTGATAAACCTTTTATCAACTTTGACATCTTTCCATCTACTTGAAAAAAAATTTTTAATGTTTTATTTAAGGAATTCCTGAAACGATTATCTTGGGCTTTCACTGGCAATTTTCTTTCCTCTTGGAAAATCTCTCCTTGGCTGGGCTGGAAGCAATAAACAGAAGAGGTGTGGATTGCAGTGTGCCATGTGGGGGATCCTTGTTCTGTGCACAGTCTTTAAAATAAACCCTTTATAGCTTACATTTATGTTGTGAAATTATAGATAGTTCATAGAAAAAGTGGGAAACTGAGCTGTCAAAGGCTGAATGGGTCTCTGAGCAAGCTGGTCTAGTGGAAGTGTCTGGCAGGGTTGGAATGAGATGATCTCATGGTAAGGTCCTTCCAGCCCAAACCACTCTGGTTCTAATGAAATGAAACCATGCAGGAAAAAGAATCTGTTGTGTAAAAGCTGGAAAACCACTTGCCAAATGCAGTTGTCCTGTGAAATGTTTTGTTCATAAATTTTTGCAGATTTCTGATTAGCAGTGAAAAGCTGTTCTGGAACAAAGGCCAGTTCTGTTGATGTGAGCATGGCTGGAGTCTGGATAGGATGGCCTTTTTGTACGTGTTGCAAAAATCTTTGTCAATGCACTGCAAGCATTAAAGCTGTGTTAGGTTGTCAGCTAACAAAAATTAAAGCAGTCTGAATTCAGTAAGGAAAAATTATAACACCTGGACCTTTGAAACAGACATGCTACTTTTCTATTTCTTTTTATTTTAGTAGTAATAATTACTTTGTAATTAAAGTTTCATTATTATTTACCTAATGTTGCTGAGACAGGAGTATTTAATTTCTCTCATGATGTTTCAGGGTGCTCCGTTTCCCACCAATCCTCTCAAAATGCATTTTTGGGTGTCACAGCAGTGTCACATCAGCTCGGTTCATGTCGGTGGCAGTCGGTCCCTGGTGTCCCCAGGGTGGCTGTGGCACACAGGTCTGGCAGTGCAGCACTCAGGGGCTCAGGGCAGCCTCTGAGTGTTGTCAGTGTTCAGAGGGGTTTGTAGATGGATGGAAGAGACAGGATCTTGAATCCATTATCAGAAGGCTTCATTTATTATGTTACGATATATATATAACATTATAACTATACTACATAATTATAGAAAGGAAAGAGGCTTCTTCTGAAGCTGCTAAGCTAAGAGAGAGAGAGAAGGAATGAATAACAACGTCTGTGTCTCAGCACAGAGTGATAGCAGTCCTGCCTGTGAATGGTCAGCAGATCCAAACATCTACAGGGGACCAACCACAGGTGGACCTGCTGCATTCCACAGCAGCAGATAATAATTGTTTACATTTGCTGCTGAGCCTCTGAGCTCCAGCAGGGAAAAATCCTAAGAAAGGATTTTTCAAGAAGAATGTCTGTGACATCTGAGAGGATGCTTGTTCTGAGGATGGGCTTGCACCTTCCCTTGTCAGGCAGAAATGACCCTCAGTGGAGGGAGCTGTGCCCAACATGTGTGAACAGCACAAGGAATTGTTTTTCCTGAAGCATTTGTACCTTCAGGACACACTTCCAGCTGCACTTGCTGGAAAGGAAGTGAGGGGGAAAAGGGAATAATTTTGGTCACAGTTTAGTCTGATTTTCTGCTCTGAACAGGGGACACGTCCTGAGGTACAGGGGAGGAGAAGAGGTGGAGGATGTTCATGTGGGATTGGAGACTCAAAGGAAGAAATTGTTATTAGGCTTTTTAGTTTTTCAATGTTTTCCACACACTTTAAGAAAGTTTTAAAACAGGTTTAGGAGAACTTCTACTGGTATCAGGTGGTTTGACAGTTTCTTTGTCGTTGGATGGCAAATTGTACTGAATGGTAGTGCAGAGAAGTAGAATCTGTGTGAAAATGAGGGAAAACAGGCCTAAAGCAGAACTCTACATTAAAAAAAAAAAAAAAAGACAGGAAACTCCCAAACCAAACCAAAATAAAGGTGAAGAGGAGGAGGAAGACAAAAAAACAAGAAGACAAAGAAGAAGGAGAAGGAGGAGGAGAAGGAGGAGAAGGAGAAAGGCTGGCCTCAGTTTTTTGTGGTTTGAAGTCTCCAGGAGCTCAGTGTACTCAGCCCTTCTAGGGACCAAATCCTGTTTCCATGTGAGAGAAACATTTTCAGGCTTCAGGCTCCTGGCTGTGTTCCAGGATCACAGAATCATTTAAATTAGAGAAAACCTTGGAGCCCATGGAGTCCCAGCTGTGCCCACTCCCACCCTGTCCCCAGCCCAGAGCCCTGAGTGCCACCTCCAGCCCTTCCTGGGACACCTGCAGGGATGGAGGTGATGAAGCAGGAGGTTTTGACTGTGTCTGTTATTGTGCTGGGGGTGTTCTTGAGGCTGTTGGATAGAAGTGGAAATAGGATGGGGGTGGAGAGGGTTACTGGGGTTAAGAGTGTGAATCTGTTTAGTCCTAGTGAGAGGTCCATTAGTTTCACTTGAACTTGCACCAAGATGAGTGGCTGGATTGTAATTGGATTACTATTATCCTTTGAAAGTAAGGAGACTGAGGTTTTATACTCAGATACAAGAGTCAGCAGTTCTCGCTGGTTTTACCTCTCCTTGGCAGGTAAGAAGGGTTTAACTTCTATTTTTGGAGTCATGGTCTCATGTTTTGGTTGAAGCCATACTTGGATATGGGGATACCAGAGATCAGCTCAGGTTTGAGGATTAGAAGCATTATGAGGATTATATGCAGGGCTGTGAGAAGATGTTCTCGTGTGGAGGAACTCCCTGGGAGTTCATCCCAACATGGAATCACCTTCCTAGGAAGGAATTCTCCTCTCTGTCCAGGGTCTCCCTGCCCCAGGGCAGGTTAGGTTTGAGCTGCAGGGGAGGCTCTGCAGGGCTGTGCTGCTGCTGTGGAACCCTGTGCTGCAGCAGCCTCCCACAGGCCAAAGGTTACATGAGAATTTCGGGGAGGAAAATTATATTTTTCTTTTAATTTTCTTTTAATTTTCCCTCCTCCTGTTGTCTCCATCTGCATCCTCTGACAAAAGGTGAGGGAAAATGCAGCATGAAGCACTTAGGCCTGGGAAAGCAGCCTCTGGCAGGGATGGCATTTTCACTCTTTTTTCCCAGGGAAAGGTGGGTGGAATTATCTGTTAGCTCCCAGAGGAACCTTTTTGACTCTGCTGGGAAAAAACAACTGAGGCTGCTCTGTGCCTGCCACGTGTCCCAGCAGCAAGAGGGGTCTGATGGATCCAGCTGGGCAGGTTGGTCTGCAGCACACAAATACCTCAGACTCATTCTCACTCTTGAGCAAGTCCATGGAGGTGAGAGAAATAATTCTGGGAAGCTGATGAGCAGTGCCTGTGTTTTTTAATTTATCAAGCAGGTGGAGAAAAGGAAGAATGCAGGATGTTTTACCCTTGGGTGACACACAAGGTTGCTGATGACACAGGCATTATTTTCCCTGTGTGCTGATAACTCAGGAGTTGACAAAGTTGAGCGTTGTATTTCACAAGATATTTTAAGCATTACAGACTTGACGCTGTGGAAATGGAAAAATGTCAGTCACACTGGTATTAGAGCAGGGAAAAAAGAATGATAAGTACTGAGTTTGTCACTTAATATTACTTAACTCCAAATACTGAAGGTTGTTTCATTTCCAGTGTTTCTTTTCTTCTGAGTATTTAAAGTTATTCTTTAATATCAGAAATAAAGCAGTGGTGGTTGTCTGTGCTCTCCAATCCATCCCCCTGTCCTGGGTGACTGCACAGTGTTAAAGAGGAATGTTCAATAATTCAATAGTGTGAATTTCCTAATTTGATCTTAATATTGAACTCCTCTGCTGTGTTTAGTGCTGGGAAGGGTCCATGAGGTTTTTGATTTGTAGCAGTGACTGACATGAGCCCAGCTTGGCCATGGTGAGGCACAGCTGGACTAAGGTAAATTTTCATTTGAGCAGAATTCTTTGGTGGCTTCTTAAAACTCTCAGGGTGGTGGCATCCCCAGACTTATTGAGGCAGAAACCTCACAGGTGTTGGCTGATCAATGGAATCTCGACTTCGACTTTCTCTTTCAACATATTTAATAGTTTGAAAAAAAAATCTTAATTTTGTATATTTTCACTTTGGTTATATATAGCTGGTTATTTTAAATATATTTTTTAAAATTCTCTTCTATAAGAATAATTTTATTACTGGCCATATTGGACTGTATTAACACTTGTAACAGAAATTTGGTGGATAATTGTTTGAACAAAAAATAGAAATTCCTCTCTGTCGGAAGTAGATATTTTCCTTTCTTCTTCAAATATAATTTGTGGCCAGTCTTTTGTGCTTTGCTTTTTAGATGGAGGGGTGCAGGAGAATTCTTCTCTTGTGGTGACAAGAACACTTGCTTTTGCTGCATTGAAGAATTAATTGGAGACTCAGTTGATGGTCATTTATTGGCAATGATCAATAGGCTCCTGCAGAGCTGAATATGGAGCACATTTTATGGAACTTTAATGAACTCTGAGTGCACCCTGTGCTCCTTTTGGCCTGGGAATAAATTAAGTTTTTCCCTGGGATGATTGAAACATAATTTTACCAGAACTTTAAAGTAGAATTATAGAATTTTTTTCCTTGGTGTTGAGAAACAGAAACTACTGAAATGTCTGGGGCTCTAAGCAAGAGGAATGGAAGCAGACTGCAGAAAATGAAAATAGATTAAATTGAGACTCCATGGAAATCATCCTCCCAGCTTTCAGAATGGATCCTGTCTTCCAGTGCAGTTGTTTAGGGTCACTAAATTTCTGTTGTTTTCTCTTTTACTTTTCCTGAGAGGCTTCCATGAAGTTTTCCCTTGGCTGTGCCCATGGAGTGGGGTCCCTAAACCATTCCATGACCCTGTGCTAGGTGTAAGATCAGTAATGCAGCTGGCAACCATTCTGTTTGCACCATATCTACAGAATTGGAAAATTCAGTGGGGTTTGCACCATCAAAATTCCATTCCTTATTTGTAGGAGCAGTGGGGGTAGGATGGTGGGGACAGACGGACACGAGAGATCTCTGCAGCCAGGGCAGGAACTTGGGGTTATTGCAAAGGGCCTGGGGCAGGGCCCTGCTGGGAGCTGCCAAACACAGCTGGAGCAGGACTGAGAGAAGGGAGGGGCAGAGAGTAAAAGGGTGAGGGAGCAAAAGCATAAGAGAGTAAAAGGGCAAAAGAGCGAGGTTCCTGTTCCGATACCATAAATCATCCTCTATGTTGAATATTCTGATTCTCACTAACCAATCCAGTACAATATACAAATCCTACAGCATTTCCATACAGCCTATAAGAATCATTACATTACCATACTGTGCTACATTTTAAACCCTACAAACTCCTCTTTGGGCCCCTCCTGCCAAGCTGCAGGGTCTGCTCTGACCCTTGGGCCTGTCTGCAAGCAGAGGGTGTTGTTCCATCACAGGGGATCACCTTCAGCAGCCACACCATTGTTATCCAGTTGTTCAGTAACTGAGGGATCTCAAAGCTTGCTTTCATTTCAGTCTCGCTTATAGTTTCCATATTCTCAAAATCTTTGGCCAGACAATCATATTGATAAGGCTTTCCTGTTTCATCTTCCCCAACACTTATTTTTTGAGGAATGAACACCAAATAATTTGTAATATACCTCATGTCCTGCTGGAATGGAGTCCATGGGAAGGGCTTGCATAATTCCTTCCTCCTGGAGAACCTGCAATCCTTTTAACCTGGCTTTGTTGCTGGCTCTGTCACCTGGGTGAGATCAGTGGGACCTGGGTGAGATCAGTGGGACCTGGGGTGCTCTCAGGATTCCCTTGGAGCTGATGTTGGCAGGAAAAGCCCATGGGATTTGTTGGAGGTGACACAGGCAGTGCCCAGCAGCCTCAGGGCTGCAGACCATGCCAGGTGTGTGTCAGGAAATTGCAAAAAGGCCCAGGGAGATTACTGAAAAATTGATTGCAAATTGGCAGGCAGGCACAGCAGCCACTGCTGCAGAGTCTATGATTTGTTTATGTTTACCTAATCATAATTTAATCTTTCTGCTGTTGACACTTAATGCTAAACCAGTTTTCTGAGATCATCAATTCCCAGTGTTTTGAAGAAGATTCCAGGAGATTAAATGATAGCAGCAGTCAGAGGAAACATAACTGGGCTCTACCACACACCCCAGATTTTGGAAAGAGTTGTCACATGCAAGATGTTAATTATTAATTTAAATTAAAATGCTGCTTTGTCTTCAAAAAGAATCTCAAGAGTTCTGAAAAAATAAATATTGGTTCCTAAATCCATTTTCTAGTTTTCATTTACCTTTGTTACTCTGGTTCAGAGGTTTCCTTGAAGCTTGCTTGGATGCTGGAATACAGACACAGCTCATGTTTGTGCTTCTATGCATCTGACTTTTCATTTCCATAAGATGAAATAATTTCCTAATGAGATTTCTATCCTGCCAGCTGTAGTGTGTCCCAAGGAGAATGCCAAAGGAATGAGTCTGGAGACACCAACCCTGTTCTGTAAATAGAACAGGAAAGACAGACTATCAGAGATTCTGCTCTCTCTTAAAGAAATAAATAAAGGTGAGGGAGGCAAGAAGGGATTTGTCTCTTGCTACTAAATTCAGGTTTTCCCTTCTGGTTTTCAAAAATCTAAGACTTCAATTTACTGCCCTTGTGATAATTTCAGCTCTGTGCTGAAACAAAGATGTTAAATTCTGACAGGAAGAATGTCTTTTTCCAAAGATATTTGAAGAACAATGAAAGACCAAGAAAAGAAGAAATCCCAAATTAGCAAATCTTAGTAATACACATTATTCAGTATTAATTCCCTGGGAATCAGAATGAAGATTAATATCAGCTGTTACTTCTGGCTTACCCAGCTTCCAGCTCACTTATATTCCCAAATGCTGAGTGTTCTGAGCTCTCCCAGGTGCCTGTGGCTGTTCAGTGCAGGGTGAACAGCATGTGAGCAGTGACAGAACCACTCTTTTAAATTGTTGCCCATATCCATTACATGAGAAGGTTTTTTCTTGTAAGCGTGTGAATGATGCTACACCAGTTGAGAGGACACCTGCTGCCTGCAGGATGTTTGGATACATCACAAGGATTTCTGTTCTGCACTGGTTTGTTTCCATGGACTGGTGCCTAACTTGAAAATTCAAGCTCAGTATTTGCAAACAGCGCTGGGAAGTTTTCATCATTTATGTCTCCAGTGGCAAAAATAACTTGGAAGGGATGGGTGATGGTTTGAATTTGGTTAATTGCTTTATTAAAGGAGGAGCTGCTTTCTGAAAGGCCTGCCCAGGGTGTTTGCTGAGTGTGCAGATAATATATTACTAAATAAATGTCAGGACCCAGCACATCCCTCTGGCTGTCCTGAGCAGCCCAGACCCTGCCAGGGGGCTCAGAGACCCTGGCACAGAGCCCAAAGTGCCCCTGTGGGTTTGATTATGGCCCGTGGAGTGAGTTACCAACCTTAGATGAAGATCTGCAAGCCATAACAAATTAAGTAGAATAATTGTGAAGTTATCATGGGGTGAAAAAGCAGATTTTGGGGTTTTTAGAATGGGGGTTCAGAAGGCAAGATGGAAGGATTTGGGCATGTCCAGCCTTTCTCCTTCTTCTTCTTGGCCTCCATCTTCTGCTGTGATGGTGGCACTCACAGATTGGTTTAGAGTAGAAGCTCACTGTCTAACACAGGTGATGGGTATTGGAAAGTAATTGTAAACATTGCACACGTAGTTTTTAGTATAAAGACACAACACTGCCCTGGGGGCAGGCAGAGTGCCTGGAACTGTCCTGCTGGATGGACCTGGGCAGGGCAGGAGAAAGAATTTTATAGATAAGGAACAATAAACAACCTTGAGACTGAGAAATGAAGAGCTCTGAGTCCTTCTTTGACTGCTGGGCTGGGAAAACAGACTTTGGAACACATCTCAGGGTCACTGTGAGCAGCAGAGATCCCAACAGATAAAGTTCTGTTCGTCTGAGGGGTGAACAGAACCCACTGGTCCTGCTTTCCAGGTCCCACCTTGGACGTGCATTCCTCTCAAGGTTTCAGGATTTGCTGGGTAATAGTATCAATAAATGCCTGTTCCCCTTGGCCTGGCTGAGCTGCCCCAGCTCCAGCTCTGCTCTCCCCCTCCAGCAGTGGGACTGTGGTCAGGGGCAGGGCTGGAGCTCAGTGTCAGGATGTCTTCATGGCAACATTCCTGGGGTGTGTTTGTTATCAGGAAGGGCTGCTCAGAATTATTTACAGTTCTGGGCGTCTGGAAGAAGGAAGCACTCCCAGCTGGGAATCAAGAAAACATGAGCTTATTCAGTTCAATTGAATGCGTGACTGAGGAAGGGAGGGTGGCCAGGGCTGGGTGGCAGACAGCAGAGTGCCAGCTGTGTCTGGGGGGTGCTGGGAGGTGGGGAATGGAGTTGCTCCACTTGTGGAGAGCCAGGAATTGGCTCTTTTCCTCTGGAGCCAGCAGAAATCACTGCTCTGACCCTGCATGCCACGTCTCATCTCTGTCCAGAGGCTGAAGGCATGAGGTGTCACCTCAGGTGTCCCACTGGAGGCACAGGCTGTGCAACTGTGCTGTACCCAAGGAGGCTGAAAACTCTGAGTTGTGCTTTGGTGCTGATGTGAAAAAAAAAAAAAAACCCAAAAGAACTGGAGAGGAGAGGAGAGCAGGGAGATGGAATCTAATTCTAAAGTAATAAAAGTTGTCCAAACCTGCTGCATGGGCAGGGTGAGATGTTCCTCTCTCTGTTACTCAGCACTCCCCCTGGCACTGCCAGGAGAGTTTGTCCTGCTGCCACCAACAGCAGCACTGGACTCTGGAGACTCTGCAGGATCCCCAGGAATCCTGGGCAGTGGAGAGCCTGCTGTGCTGGCTTCTGATGGACAGATCCAGACTGTCAGGCTCCTCTGACAGTGAGACAAATGCTGCACAGAGTTATTCCTTGTTTGCACACATCTCTGGAAAGTTCTGGGCACAGATGTGGGGAGTGGAATCTTCCTCAGGTTTGATGTGTTTGCATGAATAAGAGACATTTGTACCAAGAATGAAAACATCAAGCTGCAGTTGGTGTGAATTCAGGTTAAATCATCCTGCTGATGACATGAGAGATTTGCATCGTGCTCATATATGTGGAAAACATGGAATTTGCTTTCAGTAATACAGAAGTAATGAGGGTTAGTGCTGTGGTAGCACGGGAGGCAGAGCATGTTGGGCTGCAGTGGGTGCTGGGAAGGAGAGCCATGAACTGCAAAAGGGGAGAGAGCAAAGGGGAGTGAGAAACAAATGCCTAAATGTGGATTCTTTTCTTGGTTACAGCTCATATCTTGGACAATCTGTTGCCCCTAAATGTCTTAAGTACTGGAGGTACATGGAAATTTCTTGTGGAAATGAAAATTGTCCAGTACAAAGGACTGTTGTGGTTTGGGCATATTTGGTTTTGTCTTTTTTTTCCTTTGGCCTGAAAATTAGCTGAATGCTAAACTGGGTAGAAAATGCATTTTTCCTACTCCATAATGATAAAACATCTGAAATAGAAAGCTTGTCTCAATATGTGACATTTAGGTGTCCACTTAAATATTTTTTCTTTGTTTCAGTTTGAATGATGTTTCTTAGTTATTGCCATGGATTGGATTCTCTGATTTAAGGGTGCAGTGTCTCACTGGTTTTTACACTGACTAAAAAAAATTACAGCTAGATTAGGCAGTCTTTAATCTTCAGTAATTAAATTATTATTTGATTTCACAGCCAAAGATGTGTAGATGTCTCCTAGAATAGATTGATAATGAATATCTGAATACTTAGCCCTAAGAACACATTGGGGTTTTTCCTTTGAAAGATAAGAAAAGAGTATAGGTTACTGTAAAAGGGAATTTAAATGAGTGTAATCTGTTCACACTAAAGCAATTTCAAGAACAGTTTAATGACTAAAAGTATTAAATATACTTAAATTCATATATTGAAGAATGGCAAATGAATATGATTTCAGTTATTGTATGGAGTTGATTTAGTTGTTCCAAGTGGACAGAAGGCAAGTTCCACTGAGATGAAAACAGGTCTGGGTTGGAAAGGATCACTGTGAGGAACCAGCTGGGTCTTTGTGAAGCCACAGCCCAGCGTGTCTGTTCCTGAGCCAGGCTTCATTTCCCTCCTTGGTGCTCTCCTCTCCCCTCCATGTCCCAGAAGAGTTTTCCCTGCAGGGAATACCCTGAGCACACTGTGTGCCCCTGAGCTCTGCTGGCAGGCAGTGCAGGTGAGCCCAAGGCAGGGAATTCAATTCCTGGGCTGTGAGGAGAGGAGGGACCCGAGGCCAAGGGCAGCTCTCCCAACACCCACAGCAGCACATCTGAGAGGAATCCCTGGAGCAAAGGACAGGCTCTGCCCTTGAGGAGTCACTGCTGGGCTGAAGGGAGCAGGGGAGAGTCTCTACACTCAGCATATGAGAGATGGAGGGAGTGACAAGAAAGATTCCCCTCTGTGCAGCAGGACTGTGAACAAAACAGAAGGTTATTTTTCCAGGCATGTCTTCAAGCAGTTTGGGTCAAAATACTCATTGGTGTAAGGCCATTAGACTACAGAAGAGTTACCCTGGGTTAAACTCACCCTCAGTGTGTCTGAGGCAGGGGAGGGATTCTAGCTTTGAAGAAAGCAAGCTAGAGATTTATTCTCTTTTAAGTATCTCCTCCTACACTGTTGTACCTTTTTCTCTGCCTTAAAACTTTTTGCCAGCAAGCCCCTGGTTTTGACAACCATCTGTCAGCCCTGGGAGATAAAAGAGCGGAATTGCTGAAGGCTTCACCGAGGAGCACTGTGCAAAGCCTGAAAAGAATTGTCCACTTTTAAGCTGCCCTACATTTAATTATATGGTTGGAGCTTTTAAGTGAGCACTGGGATTTGAGATGGGATGAAGCCTGCAATTTCTGTAATAGCTCTGAGGACGTGAGTGCTGTGACCTCCTGTTTATTCAGGATTGATGTTGTGTGCCTGGCACTGCCCAACTGCACAGGCTCACACAGCAGAATGCACAACGACACAAAAGGCACGAGTTGACAGCTTGAGATAAGCTTAAACCCTTTGCAAATGTAGTAATTATAATATATGTGCTAATAAGAGTGCCTAGAGCTTTTATTTCAGACTCTGGTTGTTGCTGCAGCACAGCTGAGTGAGGGTTGTTAAAATGCTGTGAGCTTTGGACATTGCTCAGCTGTCACTGAAACACCCCAAACACCCAGAATGGTTCAGGAGCTGAGATAGTTACTGGAATTGCTCAGTCCAGGGAGGCCTGAAATGAGGAGTCTATTCCAGATTAATATCAGGATAAATGAGGCTCTTTGGCAACACTGGAGTTTGCTGAAATGACATATTTTCTTGTAAAGACAGTGGCCACTACCTTCAGAGGCTGAACTAATTTAATACTTGAGTGCACTGGAGGAATAAGATTCTTGCACTACAGAGGCACTGCAGCCTGAGCTCCCTGCCATGGATCTGTGTTGTTATGGGGTCCCTGCACTCTGCATGTCCTGCTCAGGTTTGGAGCAGGGGTGCTGTGAGAGCCCTTTGCTGGAGCAGGGGCAGCACCTCCAACCCTGACCCAGGCTGCAGGACATGAGCAAGTCCAAAGCATTTCCAGATGCTTGGAAACTTCCCTTTCCATGTTGACTACATGCATGGATCCCAGATTAAAAATTACCTGCCAGGTACAGAAAGCACTGAAAGAAAATCTTTTGTCTATTAATAGCATGCTTGTGCATTTAATTCTCTTTGCTCCTGCCTATCACCAAGCCACACAGGGTTGTCAGGCAAAAACAAATGCCTATTTTCACAATAGGCAGAAATAGTTTTCCAAACCTTTGTGAATACTCTCAATATTGTTTACCTCACTTAGCTGGGGGATGAAAAATGCAACGTGAGAGAAAATATGACTGAAATTGGGAATGAGATGTGGAACTTCAACTTTTTCATTGCCTGATAACAAGTTCAATGCTTCATATCAGCTTCTTGCTGGCACAGGAACTGAATTTGTATTTAAGGACACAACCAGCTTAAAACATGAAAATTGAAGTTATTTTTCAGTGATCAACCTTTTTCTTTGAGCAAACCTGTGCACAGAGGAGTTCTCTCAGTTCTGTCAGACCCAGTGGTTGAAAATAACTACTTAGAAAGAAATACTTTAATAATTAAATAGTCAACATTGTTTGGGGTAGGAATAGTGATTACAATAGCATCCTCTCTGTGCCTGGGCCTCTTGCCAATGAGACTCTCACATGAAAATTGATGAGTAAGCAGCAAGTTTAATATTGCAGCTTTCATTGCTTTGCTGGGAGCAGCATCGCTTCCACTAGAAAATATAGGAGAAATGCATTATCTTCTTGCAATTTATTTATAAAGGGAACAAGTTCAGAATTAGACTTTTTATTTTCTGTTTCTGATTTGCCATTATCAGGAATGCATTCTCCACTTTTTGAGGCAAATATGTAGCTGTATGAATAGTACTGAACTTATTTTTCTGATTTGGACTCTGTGGACTGTAAGAAGACTATTTTCCATTTCTGTCCTTAAAATAAAAAGGAGGAAAAGCAGTAACCCCCTGGATACTGATGTGGTGAGCCTCGTGGAAGCTTTTGCCCCTATTTACAGCAGAGTAATGTTTGCTATACTTCTGAATGCAGGGGTCACTTCTTTGTTTCCTCACCCCCTTAATAAATGTTTCAGGATGACCAGAATCAGCTCTGTAAAATGAGACACTTTCCCAGTTTGGTACTGAACCCTCACTGGAGCTAAAGGGGATGCAGATAATCTTCAGCACCAGTACAATTCCTTTATTCCATCCCTGGGTCCTGCTTTGAGGCAGAATTCCTGCCCTGCACGCAGAGGTGATGCCCTGCCCCGGAGGCAGCAGCATGCCCAGGAGGCAGGGATCCAGCTCCTCCAGCCCCTGAGTGGCTGTGCAGCACAGGAGCTGTGGGCAGGGGGGCAGAGGATCCTTCCTGAGCTCCATTCCCACCACCACAGAATCCTGCCTTGTGCTGGGGCACAGCACCTGGCAGCAGCTGAGAGCTGCTCCAGCCTTCAAAAGGGCAAGGGGAAAAACGTCCTGATAAAGCAGGAAAGCATTTTGCAGTGGGACAGGGCTCTGTGGTTTCCAGTCTCAGCCCAGGAAAGGAAAACCCCCCTGCAAGGCTCAGATCCAGCCTGAAAAGCAAAGCAGCACAGCCTGTCCCTGCCTGGTGGGCAGGTGAAACGTGGAGTTTATCATGAACCTCCTCCCCTGAGAGACACAAACACTGAACTGCTTTGAGGCTTTGCTGTGCATGGGAAGTGACAGGTACAGAACAGTGCAGGGTGGTGTGAAGACAAAGCAGATAGGCTGATGTGGAAACTGGCCCAGCTGGGACCCAAATCAGCTGGATTTTACCCCAAAAGACCCAGGCATTAGTTTCAATTGTTTAAATTAGGGTGAGCCTGAGAGTTCCCCTATAAGCCTTTAGTGTTATGTTATATATATAACAGATATATATATATATATATCTATATATCTATATATATATATATATATAGATATATATATATATGTATATGTATATATGTGTATATATATGTATATATATGTATATATGTATATATGTATATATGTATAATTTGTCCAAGTTTTTCTTTCCTATTGGTTACTTGTTTCCCCAATATGGTTGTAGCTCTAGAATATTCCACCCCCAAGTGTATTTATTGTTTCTTGTGTTTCAGGTCTGGATCCTGCCCCTCCTACTGTGCACAGCTTCTCCTTGTTTATTGTTTCCCTCTTTATTTAAATTCTTTTTGTGGGCAGCTCCAACGTTCCTGCTCCTTTCTCTTTTTGCCACCCTGGCCCTGACAGGTCAGGGGACCAGGGAGGTTTGTGGCAGTCACTGTGACAGGCTGGGGCTGGGATCACACCTGGGGTTTGTCATCTTATTCACGGGGAAATGCAATAAACTTTCACAGGAGGTATTGTGTGGTGCTGCAGCAGATCCATTCATGTCCAAATGTCCATTGTCAGGCTGGAAACAGCAGCAGGAGAGCAGCATTTCCTCCTGCACTGAGAATGCTGCATTTTAGAGCATGAGGGAGAAGATGGTGCTGGGAGGAAACCTTCCAGAATTCCACAGCTCTGGGAGCTTGCAGAGAAGGGAGAAGGGCAAAAGCTGCAAGGTGGGCCAAGGCAGCAGGTTTGCTGTAGGGAGGGCAGGCTGGACACAAATGCAGGGTATTTGACCCCATGCAGGATCATGAGGAGCCATTGTGCCCTGGCCATCTCCTGCCAGAGTGCTCTTCAACCATTCAGTCTCCAGACTGGATTAACCCCTGTGACCCTGCTGTGAAACCACACACAATGGACCCAGGCCCTGGGCCCTGCACTGAGGGTTGGGTGTAAATCAATGCAAATGAAATCCCTCCCCTCCTTCCTCCTTCCTCCTGAGCTTCTCCTCCCTGCTCAGCCCCCAGGGCAGCTCTGTGTGCCCCATTCCAGGGTTGTGGGTCCCCCAAAGGGGCTGTGCCCTGTGTGCCCCATTGCAGGGCTGTGCCCTGTGTGCCCCATTCCAGGGCTGTGCCCTGTGTGCCCCATTGCAGGGCAGCTCTGTGTGCCCCATTGCAGGGCTGTGCTCTGTGTGCCCCATTGCAGGGCTGTGCTCTCTGTGCCCCATTGCAGGGCTGTGCTCTGTGTGCCCCATTGCAGGGCTGTGCTCTGTGTGCCCCATTCCTGGGCTGTGCTCTGTGTGCCCCATTCCAGGGCTGTGCTCTGTGTGCCCCATTCCAGGGCTGTGCTCTGTGTGCCCCATTGCAGGGCAGTGCTGCTCTGTGTGCCCCATTGCAGTGCTGCCCTGTGTGCCCCATTGCAGGGCTGTGCCCTGTGTGCCCCATTGCAGGGCAGTGCCCTGTGTGCCCCATTCCAGGGCTGTGCTCTGTGTGCCCCATTGCAGGGCTGTGCCCTGTGTGCCCCATTGCAGGGCAGTGCTCTGTGTGCCCCATTGCAGGGCTGTGCTCTGTGTGCCCCATTGCAGGGCAGTGCTGCTCTGTGTGCCCCATTGCAGGGCTGTGCTCTGTGTGCCCCATTGCAGGGCAGTGCTCTGTGTGCCCCATTGCAGGGCTCTGCTCTGTGTGCCCCATTGCAGGGCTGTGCTCTGTGTGCCCCATTGCAGGGCTCTGCTCTGTGTGCCCCATTGCAGGGCAGCTCTGTGTGCCCCATTGCAGGGCTGTGCTGCTCTGTGTGCCCCATTGCAGGGCTGTCCCCAAAGGGGCAGTGCTGCTCTGTGTGCCCCTGTTCCCTCCTGTGTCCCCACAGGGTAGCCAAGCACCCACAGCCCCAGGTTTCCTGGCTCTTGCCAGTGAAGCTGAAGGCCCCTGCAGTCCCCAGGGCAGCAGGGTGTGAAATCAGAGCACAGCCATGGGCACCTGGCACGTAGGAGGCCATCACTTCATTCCCATATGGGGTTCTCAAAAGCTGCAATTATGGCTTTGTATTTTTACTTCTGTCTGGCCTTAATTTGACATTTAGGAACTCTAATTTTGCAAGAATCATTCCTTAAGCATCATCAGTGCTGCCTCCTTTCCCCTGCTGCATGACCAGAGATAATAAACTGGCTCAACTGAGCCATGCTGGACATGGCTGAGGCTTTTTTCTTGCGGGGCATCAGGTACAATTGGCCAGAAATGGGAATAAATCCCTTTGCACCTTCATGTCTGCCTTGAATGAACTCAAAACCTGGGGAAAACCATTGATCTTTGGCATGGGGTGGGGCAGGAAGGGAACTTGAGGGGGTGAAGCAGTGGGGTGGCACAGGCTCCATTAGGCCTGGACAAGGGGCCTCTCAGGGTCTTTTCCCTACTAAACTGAGCTGCTTTATTTAATAATACACTGTGCCAGTGAAGGGGAGATACTGAGGAGCAAGAGAAGGAATAATTGCTGCTGTAATGCTAAAAGAACTTTACGAAGACTTTTATTAAATCCTTATGAATTCCAGTTATAGCAGCATCTTTCTTTCACAAGTTAAATTTTTAATTTCTGAGCTTTCTCTTTTTGTTTTTTTAACACTGTGGAACACTCCATCTTAAATAAATGCACTGATTCAGAAATAATAGCAGGGGAAGGACCAAAAGAGCAGTACATTTTTTACTCAGACTTCTGCAAAAAACCACCCACAACATTTATTTGATGATTGAAACAAGTAAATGAAGTCTTTATTTGCTATTTATTTGCCTTAAATAGCTGGACTTATAATTATTGGGTACCTGTGATGACACAAAGCTACAAATATAACATAAACCAGGGGATGTGCAGTACTGATTTCTAACAAACACCTCTAGGAAAGCATCAATTAACTCCAATGAGGCCATTTTCACTGAAATGTAGATGTGGATAAATAATGCATGGAAACAAATTCTGTTTGATAAAATTCTCCATGAGGTTATTCCTGGAGCCTGCATTTGTATTGTCTTTATCTGTAGCACACAGGCTGAGCTCGTGCCCCTCGTGTCCTGCTGGATTTGCTCTGGCAGGGGGCACAGGTCCCTGTGCCACATCCCTGTGCTCACAGGAATGGCTGAGGAGCATCCAAATCCCAGCAGCTGCTGCCATCGTGGCTCTTTTGGGGATGCCATAAAAGCAGGGGTGTCCCCTCAGGTCTCCCTGAGATGAGTTCAATGGCACCACTTCATTGATTGTTGTAGGAAAACCTGTGTCAACAAAAATTCACAGTTCACTTGTTGTGTTCTCTGGCTGTCGCGTCTTGAGAATTCATTTAGATCTATTCTGAGCATCCTATTCAAAAAATGTCATGGTAATATTTGCCTGTTTAAGGGTTTGTGTGCATATCAGAGAGGGTATGTGAGGGGGTGTGCAGCTCAGCAGCAGAAATATAATGATGCAAAAAGCAGATTTTGCTCCAAAAGTTTGTTTTAGTAGGTTACTGCTACCTCTGTAGGGTTTAGCTGAATTTGCAATGAATTTACAGTGCTAGGGTTTGTATTTAATGGAAAATTAAAACCCGCCCAATGCTTTTTCCTTTGCAATGTGTAAGCTTGGAACTTTTTAAAGTCTTTCTCCTTTTAAGTCTAGATCTTTTTGCTCTGTCAGAGGAGAATGGAAAATGGCCCTGTAAGAGAGCAGCCAGGGACTGTGAGAGCCCAGCAGTTGTCCCAGTGCTGGGGGTTCCTGGCCCCATCCCTCCTTGCAGCAGTGCAGATATCCCATGGCAGAGGCTGCTGCTGCCCGGGGGATCCTGGGCTCCAAGGGCTGTCCAGGTGTGCTTTTCCCTCCTTCCATCCTTCAGCTGGCTCTTAGAATCACCAGATTTTGCTGTTCACAGGGATTTTGCACAGGGTTTTTGCAGGGCAGTTCTCTGCATTCTGGTGGGTGATCAGTTGGTGTTTGTGGATGTCAGAGGTTGTGCTGTGGGATTTCCCCTTCCTGCTCGGGCTGGCCATGAGTGGGGGCAGTCGAGGGCTTTGTGTCCCTGCCTGTGGGTGCCTGGTCCCAGTGTCAGGATCATTGGTTTGTCAGAGTGACCCCGAGAAAAGTTCCAAAGTCTGTTCTCCCAGCCCGGTGCTTAAAGAAGGAGTCAGGGCTCTTCATTTCTCAGTCTCAAGGTCGTTTATTAATTCTTATCTAAAAAATTTTCTTTCTGCCCAGCAGAGATCTGCTCAGCAGGGCAGCCACAGGCACTCTGCCTGCCCCCAGGGCAGTGTTGTGTCTTTATACTACAAACTACGTGTGCAATGTTTACAATTACTTCCCAATGCCCATCACCTGTGTTAGACAGTGAGCTTCTACTCTAAACCAATCTGTGAGTGCCACCATCACCACAGAAGATGGAGACCAAGAAGAAGAAGGAGAAAGGCTGGACACACCCAGTTCCCTCCATCTTGTCTCCATAACCCCCCTGTACCAAAATCCCAAAATGCATATTTCACCCTGTGATAAATCCACTAATATTCTACTTAAACTGTTGTGGCTTGCTGGTGTTCATATAAGGTTGGTAATTTGCTCCACGGGCCATAATCAAACCCACAGGGGCATTTTGGGCTCTGTGCCAGGGTCTCTGAGACCCCTGGCAGGGTCTGGGCTGCTCAGGACAGCCAGAGGGATGTGCTGGGTCCCGACATCCCAGGGACAAGGAGCTTCTCACGCAGGAGGAATGTCAGAAATGCAGATGGTTTCATCACTGCCAGCCTGAGTCCCACCATGGTCTCAGCTGTGCTCTCAGTGTTTGCAGGAGGAATTGTTTTCCTGGCTTTGCGTGCTGCTCCTGCTCTCAAGGAACGTGAGAAGCAGGATAAGTAAATTTTTCTGGTAAAAATCATCCACTGCCACAGAACTATTTGTGTACTTCAGACATACAGGTTTTTGGTTTAACAGATAAATCAGCACCTTGTCTGCTCACAGTTTGGATTTTTGTTTAATTTTAGGCAGTGAGTGGAAACAAATTGTCTTTGAAATTCTATTAAAACATTGGACTTTTTAGTTTGCTAAATGGAAAGTTACATGATTGAAGATATATTTTTATATAATCTAACATTTGGGATTAACTGGTCCAATTTTGATTTTGCCTGTTATATAAATATTTTAGCTTCTCTCAGAACAAAGTTCATGTTTACTTGAATATCAATCAGTGTTAGGGGGAATTAATTCAATTCATATAATGGTTGCACTGATTGTTACTTAGGATATTTAAAAGCAGAATTTATATAAAATTATTTGATTGCAATCTTCAGAAAATGAGGTTCCCTTTGAACCCAGTCCCAGTTCTGTTCCATGATAATATGGTCAGTGATTTTTTTTCTACTGGGAGCTTAAATCATCTTGGCTCTGTGTTTAGTTAATGATAGATTTAAAATTTAAATAAAACCACCAGCAACTGAATTTCTGTGTCTAAAACGACACCTCTGCCAAGACTTTTGAAATTGTGACATTGTGTTATTTATTTTTCCTTTGAAATTGGTATTGAGAAAGAGTAGCCAGCTATATCCTGATTTAATTCTGAATTTTTGCCTATAGAATGCAAATTTTGCTCACTCGTTTTGAAGGCTGCTAATATTATAATTTTTTAGTATAAAAGCAATTTGGTTTTCCTGAATTCTCATGGCAAATACCAGGTTTCAGGTTTTTGATTTACAAAAGCTCCTTGAGTTTGGTAGTAAATCAGATATCAGAACTGCTGCTCTGCTCTGGCCTGGGATGTTGTCCTGTTGTCTGCTCTGTGGAGCTGTGCTGGAGGAACAGCTGCCTGTTCATCCAACAGGACAGGCTCCAAAGAGGAGAAAAAGAGCCAGACAAAATATCTTCCTTATGAATTCTGGTTTAATAAATGTGCTTTCTATGAATGATTCATGGATTTTGTGATTACATTCAATTATTTTTCAACAGCTCATGCTTCATTTCATCAAGAATTTCAATCAATGCCAAGTGATTAATTATCATTCTCCTCGTAGCCTTTTGTCTAATAAACAGTTCTAATGATCATGTTCAGTGCTGGCACGCACACATGTCAGCCATGTACTGATCCAGCACTCCTGGACCTGGATGCTGTGGCTCTGATTTTGGGGAGACAAAGCCCCAGTCCCCTTCCCTTGGCTTGCCCCGTCCATCCCAGGTAAAAGCTGTAGTTGAGCAGTGAAGGCCAAATTTCTTCATTCAAGAATCCCTTTGTGCCAGGGTGAAATATTGTTAATTCCACTGTCTTGACCTTTAATTTTTCATCTCCTTTTGCACAATACATTCAGGAAACTTTTTGGAGTGGCTTTCCCCACCCTGTTCTGGGTTTTCTGTGTGTTCATTTCCATCCCCACTCTGCTCAATCCCAGATCCCCACAAGCCAAAGGAGCCTCTGGCTGAGCCTCATCTGTGTGTGGCAGATGAAGCTGATGCTGGTGCCCTTTCTGGGTTTAATTCTGAAACATCTGCAGCCAGAACCTTTCCAGAGCAGGGCTGGATGCTGCAGAGCTGCCTCGTGGCTCCAGGCATGCTGCTCCTGCATACCTTGGAACAGATGGTTCATTTAAGCCCTGGCAGAGTACCTCAGCTAATTGCTTGAGACCTCCCATTTTTCCTCTTTATTTGGGGAAGGAGTGGGCAGCCCTGCCTGCACAGATATGTGAACATATGAATGGCAAATGAAAACAGAATGGGAAATGTGAAACCACTCTTCATTGTGTGAGTGGCTTTCTTGAGTTCTCACAAAATGAATTAAGGAGGAACAATAAGGATTGTGTGGATTGGCACTTGGGGAACTGGATGCATTTGTAGCTGTGCCAGCTGTGTGTTCCACCAAAGGCTTCCTGCCCCCTCACAGCTTCCTCCTCCCTTGTGGGAGGCTGGGATGTAGATGGAGTGATGATTCCCCAGAAAGGCCTCCCAGACTCTGCTGTGTTGTCTTTCAGCACCGGATTTTCTGTGGGGCTGTGTTTAAAGGCACTTGACAGATTTTTGATTTGCTAATTTAATGGATTTTTGGATTTTTTTTAAACATTCCTAAAATCCAGGAGCACAATGTGCCACTTAACTTCAGTGTGAGGAAGGGAGATATTTGTGTTAATTCTGGACATACATTCACACGTACACATGAAGCTGTTTTGCAAAACACTGAAACTTCCCCACCTTCCCTTGCCCTTGCTGCCCTTCTCTGCACCTTTCTGTGTGTCCAGGGAATCCAGAGCCTTTTGGGGATGGGGGAACAAAACCATAAACAGCCTTTGGGATGTTGGATCTCCAGTAGGTTTTTCCCTTCTAATTTCTCAGACTGTTTCTCTTTTTGTCCCTCTGGAGCACTGAATGATCTGTTTGCATGCCAAGGACATTCACATTCAGGGGGCACTGGGGGGGTTTCCTGCACTCCATGCCCTCTACCCTTGGTGACTTCTCAGGAGCTTTGCTGCCCATGCAGCCCCTGCCCCTGGTCCCTGGGGGTGTTGCTGACTGGCCCAGGCTGCTGCAGGGCTCCTCCTCCCCCTGGAAAAGCCTCAACCCTTATTCCTGTCCTGGGAGCTCCTCCTTGTCCCATGGAGCTCGGTGTGAGGGATTTGGGGGATGTGTGGCTGAATGTTTGGGAATTGTCAGTGCAATCTGCTCCATGGCCATGCCAGCCCTGCAGGGTGTGCTCAGTGTGTGATCACAGCTGTCCCTTTGTCCCCAGCTGTGCTGTCCCTGCTGAGGCTGCTGTGACAGAGCAATTTATTTAAAACTGAGTCACCACGTGGACACCTCTCAACACAAAGTTAATTTTTCCCTTTTTTATCCTAAGGCAGGCTTACAGCAGAGGGAAATGCCAGGCCCAGGGAGTTTGTTTGCTGAGTTTAGTCTTTATTTGATTGTGGAAAATACTGGTTTTGACCATGTAAGACATCATGGATCAGGCTAAAGATCCACTGTGACTGGCCCCTCTTGGATATTTATAATCAATGGCCAATCAAGACAGAGCTTCCTCTGAAAGCTGCCTTTGTTATCATTCTTTCTGTTCTAATCTTAGCTTGGCCAGCTTCTGAAGAAGCTCTCTCTTTTCTATTTCTTTTTAGTATAGTCATAATGTAATATATATATAATAAAATAATAAATCAAGCCTTCTGATCATGGAGTCAACATTTCTGTTGATGTGCTATGGCTGCTACAAGGCAAAGTCTGGTTAGTGTTGCACCTGATCAACTTTCAGTTTCCACTTAATGAATTATGATAAAGTTAAAATGAGCTTTTTCATAGATCTGGAATGAATTTCATTTTCCTGGTGTTTTTGCTGTACTGTTTTATTCCTGTGGTGCTACAGAAAATCCAAGGCTGTGCCATACAAGCAGGAACTTGGGAAGATGAGTGAGGAACCGTGCCTGGTGTGTCCTGTGCCTTTTAAATTCTAGATGTGTACTCCAAATTTACAGTCCAAGGGAGATGGAGAGAGAAACCAGGTCCAAGAGAGTAAAATCTGAAAACTACAAATGTACTATTTACTGTGAAATTCTGTGTGGAAAAAAGTCTTCTTTTCTTAAGCATAGGTGGTCAGTGTGGGTGTTCCTAGCCCACTAGCATTAGCAAACAGATGTATTTCCACAAGAAATGTAATGGTTCAGCCCTTGCATTGCAGAGAGCCTTTGAAAGGCATTTTTCATGCAGCAGGGTCATTGAATGTTTAAGTTTTTGCAAAGATGGAATTCCAGTCTACTCCCTAAAAGGAAGAGAGAGGGATAATATTATATGAGGCTTCTGTGGATTGTTTGTTGACTCTCTCTGTGACTCTTGAGCACAAACAAGTTTAAAATCCCTGTTCTCTGTGCTGCTCCCCTCTCCTGGGGGAGCTCCTTGGTGCTGAATGGAGCTGGGGTCAGGAAACACCAGGGAGCCTCTTGCAGGGTACAACAGGCAGGACAGGAATCCCTCACCCCAGCAGCCTGACACGCCGAGCACGGAATTGGAAGAACAAATCTTTGTTTAGAATCTAACAGGGGAAGGAGGAATAAGAGCCAGATAATATCTATAAGTATTTTCAAGAAGCATTCAGAAGGGCTACTGCTGTGAGGTAGAGCTAGCCAAGATAAACATTTCATTTCAGGGCAAATCACCTCTCACAATGGATACAAATATTAGGAACTCTGAAATGGGTGGTAATGTAGGTTCTCAGTTGAATTTCTGCTGTACTCTGTATTTCTTATCACCTGTATACATTAATAAAAATACACTCAGGGTTGGGAACTGTGAAGCATTTAAGTGTGATAAATGCTCTGTCTAGTGTCTAATAAGGATGATATCTAGCAGATAGTATCACAATATTAAAATATATAACAGTACTGTAAAGCATGCAGTTGCAGTCTTACAGGGCACAATAAAAGTACATCTTAATAGCAGCAGGAACATGATCAGAAATTCCAAAGAATCACAGGATGAGAAACATCAGTCTTCAGCTCTTCTGTTGAGTGCCTCAGTCTGAAGGCCAAACTAGCTCAGTGTCAGATGGAAAAGGTGTGATCTGCATCTTCTTCTGAGGCTTCTCTGAACCTGGGTGAATGGTTTTGGCATCCAAATTGCTTCATTTGATGGAAAACTGAGGATGTTCCTCAGTACATCTCATTCAGGATAGGGAAATGGAGAGCCTGGAAAAGGAATAAAAGAGCTGGGAGAAGGACTGAAAGAAAGACAAGGCAGTTCAGTATGAAAGCTGAAGTTGCTCCACACTCCCATGACAGCTGCACAGGTCCTGGCAGGCAGCTGCTGTGGTTCTGACAATCTGACACAGCCTGTGCTGGGGAGTGCCCTTTGCTGGGCCCACACTGATTCCCCTGATGAATATCCATCTTCATCTGCCTGGGAGTGAGCCTTGGATTGAGCCACTCTGGAAACCTTACCTGAATGGACATTTTATATGCAGAAATACATTTAGGACCAAGCCAGAGAAAGAAATTATTTAATTTGTTAAAACGTGTGCTTGTGGGGCTTTTCTGGAAACATGTTCCTTGTTCTTCTCAGCAGAGCTTTGGAACTTGCCAGGGCTTGGCTTTGGCAGCTCTCAGTGCTGCCCACTAAACCTTGATCTTCACTCAGTGTGGGAAAGAGTCCCTCAGGAGCAGGATGGCACAGCAAGGGCAGATTGTTGGGGTGTCACTGACACCTTTTGTGAAAAATCCTTTCTTAGGTTTTTCCTGCTGGAGCTGAGAAGTTTCAGCAACAAATGTAAACAATTATTATCTGCTGCTGTGGAATGCAACAGGTCCACCTGTGACTGGCCTCTCTTGGATATTTATAATCAATGGCCAATCAAGACAGAGCTTTCTCCAAAAGCTGCCTTTGTTATCATTCTTTCTGTTCTATTCTTAGCTTGGCCAGCTTCTGAAGAAGTCTTCTCTTTTCTATTTCTTTTTAGTATAGTCATAATGTAATATATATATATAACAAAATAATAAATCAAGCCTTCTGATCATGGAGTCAACATTTCTGTCTCTCCATCATCCTGAAAACCCCTGTGACCACCATCACATTGGGGAAAATGGGAGGATTTGTCTGCTGAATCTTAGGTCTTCAGATTTGTGTGTGTGTGTGTGTGTGTTAGAAGTTTTGGGAGTTCAAAGCTGCCTTGAGACATTTTGGCTATTTAATATTACTGAAAGTTCTTGGTTTTCATGTGATTCCTGGTTTTCATGTGCTTCTACTCACTGGGAAGTGCACGTTGCCCTTTTACCTGAGGTGTCTTGGATAGTCTGGGGCTCATTTTTTACCTTAATCTCTGTATTAGCACCTTTCTGACTCACAGTATTCTCATAAAGATAAATTATTTGGAAAGCTACAAAGTCCTACAGCCATGAGGTTCATTTACAAAGCAAATTCAGTATAGAGGAATAAATAAAACTGAGCAGGTAATAAGGAGAAATATAGAATAATTGCTTCTCAAAAGATAGTTATCATACTAGGAACCAAATTAGAAATGTTGAAGTAAAAATAATACATACTGAAGCAAGTAATTAAGATTTTCAACATACATGGAAGAGAACAAAGAAGTTTTACTGTCAACTTTGAAAATAATTCTTCTTGAAAATTCTAAATATGAACCTCATGCTGAAAGGACTCTGCAATCCTAACTGATATTTAGGGGAGAGTATTTACATATATACATAAATTTTATTTTCTAATAGAGTTGTGCAGGGGACTGTTTGTCCTTTCACTTCAAATTCTGTGTCATTGGTTGAAATAAATTTCAAGAGACTGGTTTTTCATAAGTTTTATGGATTGTAGAAATAAGGAAGGACCCAATATACCAATTTTTACTTGCTTCTTTGCATTCTAAAGAATAACTTTGTACTGAAAGCTCCATGCTTATGGAGAAAATAATACTGCAGGAATACAAAATAGAAAATTCCAGCATATTTAAAGTGTGCCTGAAGCTTCCAAACCCAACTGTGTGTAAGGATCATACATTTATGGAGAAAGTTTAAATTTTCCCAGCCACACTGCTTACATTTTTGCAATGTGCTGTAGCCATGTGGCCCTTGCAGTGTCACAGGCCACAGTTTTACTGCTAACAGTCTTGGTATTTTGATTAAATAAAACAATTCCAGTGGCTGTGCCTGAATTTTGCATGTTATGAACCCAAATTTAAGCTATATATAATTCCTGCTAAAGCCACACTGCTGCTTGAATAGTTATTCAATTTAAGCCCCTTTAACTGGATGTTCCTTGTTGCTTTTCAGCTGCTGAATTTCCTCTCCAGCAGACATTTCCTCCTTTTTAAATGTCACATTTCCTCATGTGCACCATGGCTTTACTGTCTCTGGTAGCTTTCTCATCCCAATAAAGCAGATCTGCAGAGGAGCCTCCTCAGGTACCGTGAGTGACACCAAATTTCACCTGGTATGTTGTGAAATTTTATTGCTATTGGCAAATGACCCACGAGTGTATTGTAGCATAAACTAACATTGTCTGACTGACTGGTAATGAGCTGATTAGTAATGCAAAATAATTGCAAACAGAATTGATATTGCACTCCTGTGAAAAACAGCAAAATCAATACGGTTCCACCTCTCGGGCTGTAGTAATTTTTCTATTTTTTTTGCTTATGTATTAAAATTGTGGAATTGACTCTCCCTAACCTGTTCTTTCTCAGTTGAAATGCATTAAATCTACGAGGTGAAATAGGCTTAGGTGAACAATGATACTTAGTGGTTTTACAGTCCAGCTTGTGAACTGTATTACATCATTCTTTTGGAGGGAATTAAATCCTTCGAGTCACTTCAAGTATGGTCCACATGTACAAATGATTACTGGAATGTGGCAGCTACATTCTTTGGGAGAAGCAAAGCAGAATGGCATCCTCCTAATTAAGAGTCTGCCTTCTGGAGGAAGGAGAAAAAAGGGGGGAAAAGAAAAAGACTGAGGTTCTTACTTAAGTGGCATTTGCAAGACAGAATCAATTGAAAATTAACTTCAAGCTCCTGTCTCAGACAGATTTTAATGCATGTCTGAGTGCCTTTAAGCCCATTGACCAGCTTATAAATGAGCACAGAATCCTCCCTGAGGCACCCAGGTCCTGCTGGGGTCCCTCCTTGGGCTGCTCACAGTGGCAGTGATGGGCTGAGGGCTTGAACCAGGCTGCAAACATCAGAATAACCATCCTGTCAGTACCCTGCAAAGGGGAGTTGGGATAAAATCTCTGTTCAAACTCACAGAGCAGGACTGGCCCATCCCCTCTGGCAGAGGGGCACTGGGGGAGAGGCTGCTCTCAGATCTGCCTCAGCCATAGTTTCAGAAATGCTCCAAAGACCATTAGTGCTGTAGGAATTCATCACCCATAGGGAACGTATTTACACCCAAACTGATAAAATTCCACACTGCTGCAGTGAGGAGGGAGGAGCCAGGACAGCAGAGACAAAGAAAGGACCGTGTTGTTTGGATTTTTAAAATATTTTGAAAGTTTTGAAAGCATCATTCTAATCAGGTGAAGCAATTCAGTAACAATTTTGATTTGCAGACTGCTTTTCAAGGGTTTGAGCTCTTTCACAAGAGTGTTTATGAAATAATTCTCATAAAGTGTTTTAAGCCACTCTATGATTCCCACTTCAGTTAGTGAGAAACAGCATCTTCCCAGATTGCCTTCCCCTACCCAGACCAACAATGGAATTTCCAGTTAATGATTTTATCTTTTCTGTTAAGTTTTATGTTAATCTGACCCACAATGGCTTAAGTGACTCATTGATTTTCTTATTTGTTAAACTTCTGTTGCTATTTTAAACTTATCTGAGTCCTGTTTGAAATGGGAATGCAATTTCAAAGCATCAGTCCAAATGTTGCTTTAAGGAATTTCCTGGGTGATTTCACAGCTTGTGTGTACACCAGGGAAATGATTCAAAAAGCAAGCAACAAGTCCAGGGGGATTTTCGTGTCAATGAATATTAAGAAAGCACAAATTATATGGCCTGAAAGTTTTGATGCCCATATAAATTTGTATATTTCCCCATAGAATTGTCCCAATGTGGATAATTTACCTTAAAGGAACCACTTGGTGAGCAAAGATCGTTTGAGGCATAGAATGTCCTGAGCTGGAACATCCACCAGGATGATGGATCCAACCCCTGGCCCTGCCCAGACCCCCAACAATCCCCCCAGGATGATGGATGCAGCCCCTGGCCCTGCCCAGACCCCCAACAATCCCCCCAGGATGATGGATGCAGCCCCTGGCCCTGCCCAGACCCCCAACAATCCCCCCAGGATGATGGATGCAGCCCCTGGCCCTGCCCAGACCCCCAACAATCCCCCCTGCCCATCCCTGGTGCCCAAAGGCTCCTGGAGCTCCGGCAGCCTCGGGGCTGTGCCCATTCCCTGGGCAGCCTGGGCAGTGCCAGCACCCTCTGGGGGAAGCAGAACCTTGCCCTGCTCTGCAGCCTGAGCCTGCCCTGCCCAGCTCCAGCCACTCCTGGGTGCTGTCCCCAGCCTGCAGAGCTGCCCCAGCAGGGAGTTTGGCAGGTGCTGTTTGTCTGGAAGGAGTTTGTGATGAGATGAATGAGCCCAGATGGCTCCTTGGGTGCTTGGAGCTTTGCTGCCCCTTTTGTGGGGTTTGGCTGTGGCTGCTGTCATGCTTGGGATCATTTCCTCCCTGCCTGGGTACACAGCTACCTTTTCTTTCCCTCATTTGATTATTTCTCACTTGCTTTTCCTCTCCCTTCTGCTGCTGTTTCCAGGCCAAGTACATTTCATGAAAAATACCATTCTCCATCAGAATGTGTGCAAGTCCCAGGAAAAAAATATTTCAGCTTAGGAAAAAAGGGAATTAGAGAACAATTCCATAAACAGCAACTGTAGCACCATCACCACCACAGCCTGCTAAGAGCTCCATTTATGAGTGCAATTAGGCATATGGATAGCTCAGGTTTTGTCATCAGCCCAGAATGGGACAACTTAGTGAGGCAGATTCAATCTAAATCTATAACAGTAAAACTGCTCTAAGATGTAACCCTATTATATGCCTGGAAATGAGAAGGTGTTGGAGAACTGCTTTGTTTGGCAACATTTGCTAATGAAAGGATGCAATTCCATGCAGCAGGGAAAAGGATCCCTGACAGACAGACATGCCTAATGCAGGGGATGAATGCCTCAGATTTATCAAAAATAACTGGGGGAGTCAGGGCAGGGGAGACAGTGCTCTGCTCCCAGTTAAATCACTCTGAGGGGCCAAGCAGGAAAAAAAGGGAATAATCTTGTTACAGGATGAGAACAGACTGAAACAGAGACACAGAAATAATGAATGAAGGCATTGCACCAGAAATGATTTTGTATCCTGTGTGTTTTGAGGTGTTTGTGACTAAGCTCTGGGTTCCAACAGGAGCAGACACTTGTGCCCCATTTGCAGCTGGGTAATTACAAACCTTCTGCCCTCTGCTTAAAAGAGACAAAAACCCACCTTCTGTTGGAGCAAGACATAAAGCAATATTTTCCATGTGCTATCTGCAAATATAGCTAAATAATTTCCTGCTCATTAACTTAATTTACTGGTTTGTGCTTCCCTGTTAGTGGGGTTTGAGTGGCAAACCTTGTCTGGCATTGCTGCTGCTGGGGGGCAGAGGGGAATCACTGGGATCAGCATACTGCCTTCAAATATTTCTGTTTTCTCCTTGCTTCCCAGGCAATAATCATATTTAGCAGCTTCTGTAACTGTACACCAGATTGTCAGGGAACAAACATCTATGGGGGTGGATCTCATAAAATTTTGCTGCTTGCTGAAGTAGAAAATGAGTATAATCAAGCATGGGACTGTCAAAGTGCAGCACTCCCAGAGAGCCAGGGGTTTGGTGCCTCTCTCCTGCACCACAAATCCAAGCCCTGCTGCTGTTCAGAAGCTCTGTTTTCTGAGCAGCACTGTTGAAACATCCCCAGTTTTTGTCTTTCACTGCTGCTGTACTTTGCACTTTTAGGAATTCTCCAGACCAAAGTTATAATAAATTCATTGAGTAGTAGTGCATTTGGGCAATTATCTCATTGCTGCTCTGATTAATTTTATTTTTTCTTCTTGTCTATTTTCAATTCAAATAGAAAATCATTCTCTAACTCACAGTTTTGCCAGATGTGGATTTGTAAGGAGCACAGGGCCGATTTTACATATCAGTTAGACCCACAGATCAAGTGGGTGTAAGAGGAGCATGCTAGCACCTCAGTAATGAACCACAGAGTTTATCATAGGAATTTTGTATTTAAATCCAGAGTAGAATATTTATAAAAAGCAAATTGTTCCAGTGTTTCCCCTGCACTTGTCAGCTTTGCTAAGCTGGAGTCTGTTTTCAGGAGATGAACTGCCCCTTGTTCCATGGTAGGGATGCTTTGAGTGGTCTTTGAAGGAACAGAGCTCAGATGGTGCTGGGGCAGGGGGAGCAGTTTGGCACATTAATCAGGGCACAGACACACCCAACATTCACCATACAGAGACAGTTTGAAATGGGCTTTTGCAATTATCTGTATAATAACAGAAGGGTTGGGTTTGAAGGGACCATAAATCCCACCCAGTGCCACCCCTGCCATGGCAGGGACACCTCCCACTGTCCCAGGCTGCTCCAGCCCCAGTGTCCAGCCTGGCCTTGGGCACTGCCAGGGATCCAGGGGCAGCCCCAGCTGCTCTGGGCACCCTGTGCCAGGGCCTGCCCACCCTGCCAGGGAACAATTCCTCATTCCCAAGATCCCACCCAGCCCTGCCCTCTGGCACTGGGAGCCATTCCCTGGCTCCTGTCCCTCCAGCCCTTGTCCAAAGTTCCTCTTCATCCCCCTTGTAGGATCCCTTCAGGCACTGGAAGAGTACAGTGAGAGTTACCTTGCTTTCATATTTTGCTCAAGTGAAATATGTTTGGATTTGGGTGGTGGGAGGGTTTTTTAGACCTATTGTTTATAGTTTGGAGCTTTTCAATTTTTAAGTGTTTACAGAACTGAAGGCCAGCATTGTCAAGGCAATGAAAAATTTGATTCATGGCAATAATGTGCTAATTTTTGTTGGCATCAATGAAACAATCACTCAGAAGAGAGATGCAGGAACATGAAAAATAAGTGAAGGACATAATACTTATCAATGAATTTGAAAATCATTAGCGTTTTTGGAGTGTTTCCTTTGTGAGCCATGAAAGAGCTTCTCAGCACAGGAGTTATTTTAGGTTAATTAAGAGAGGAACTGTTCAAACTAAGACATGGCAAGTGTGGAACTTCTAGACTGGCTTTTAAACCATGAATCCATCTCCTGCCTCAATCAGAATGAATTTTCAGCTGCAGAGAAGACAAAACCTAATTTTAAGTGGATTTTTTTCTTGCTTCATGTTGTCTGGAAGTCAGTTTCCTTAATTTTTATTTAAAATCAAGAAACTAATTTGCTCACTGCCTTGGCCAAAACGAGTTTTTAACAGTGGTGCATAGTCCAGTCCATTTCAGCTTCTGACAAAGCCACTTTCTTCCTTTTTTAAGGAACTTGTTAATGGCCTTGTGATCATGCAGAGCTGCATTGATACCACTGCTCTCTCTGAATAGCCCTGCTCTGCCAGTGGCTGCATCAGCTTTAATGGAGCAACTTGAGGCAGACACGTGCTGCTCAGTTTGGGCAGACTGCAGGATCCTGGTCTTTAGAAAGGACTCAAGTAAATGAGAAAAAAACAAAATAACCCAAACTTCTCCCCTTTCATGTTTCTTATCTAGCTGAGCAGAATGAAAATGGGGATTTGGGGCTGTACATGATGCTGATGAAGAGTGAGATCTCACTGTTAATGTGTGAACATTTTTGCACACCTCCACAGTAGGGATTTTCCCTAATGCCTCTTGCATTAACAGCTGTGACAGGAACTCTGCTTCCAGCAGCTTCAAGTGGTTCAATCAATAATAGAAGAGTTTAAAAATACTAATCCAGCACTGCTATGTGAACATTCCCTGCCCAGCCTGCCGACTCTGTATGCAAACAGATAATGGTAAGCATCAATAATTTTCACTGCTGAATTTCTCCACGTCTAAAACTTCAGGAAATCCTGCCTCAGATAATTTTTCAGAGGGCAGGAGCAGAGTTAGATATGTGATGTGTAGCCATATGCTAAGAGAAGTGATTCACCACTGCTGATGGAAGGAATTGAACCAGTCTGAATTGGCAGTGGATCATTTGACATATGCAGCCAGGCACTGCCTGGGCCCAGCATTTCTGGGGTGTGAGTGCCTCTCTTCATGCCAGGGAAGCAGGAGCAGCTGAAATTCAGAAGGTGTGATGCCCTTGTCAGGAACTGGAGGTGGAATAGAACAATTTTCCCATCTCTTGTGATTAGAAATGTGTGTTAGTATGTGCTCTTTGCTTCTGAAATAGGGATGGTTTGGGAGTAAATTGGGGAGATTGTAAAGATCTAATCATTCCAGCAGCAGCACCAAGGCTGTATCTGGTAGGAATAGTGCAGCTCTACTACAGGTGGTGAGGACTGAGTGTGTTGGGTGTCAAACATCCCAATGTTCAGCTGGGATAAATGCTGAGGCTGGTGAACTTGGTGGCTTTGGTGGCCTGGGATAAGCAGAGCTGAGCTCTGCTGGGCACAGCTGTGGGGTTTGGGGAAGCTGGGCAGAGCTTGCTGAGCAGTTTGGGTGCAGGGCTGGTGTCCCCTGATGCTCTGGTCAGTGTGGAGGTGGTGGGCAGTTCCTGTGGTGCACTGGGCTCTGCTCCTGGCCATGGAGCTGCAGGAAGGCTTTCCTGAGCAGTCCAACAGCTTTGCAGGTGCATTTCTGCCCTGGAAGGTGAACAGGCAGCCAGGCAGCCCAAATAAACCTGTATCCAGCTTCCAAGCCAAGCTGAGGAAAGCGTTTTTGAAAATGCAAGGGGTCTTCACAGTGAGAAAAAGCCTGGAACGGGCCTTGGAAGCAATGGTGGTCTAAGGCCTCAAATCCCCATAGTGTAAGTCTGGTTATAAATTTCTAATTCCCATTCAGGGTTTGGAAATTTTCTGTGAGTTTGTAAAGTCTAACGAAGCCCAGCCCACCCCCAAGTACTCCATTCCTCCCTCTAAAGATGTCCTGTTTATCTGGGCACTAAAGCAGGTGGTCCTCACCCATGGCTCTGTTAACAAGGAGCACTCCACACAAAATCTCCTGTAATTCAGTTGAAAGGTGCCCTGTAATCTCCCACTGCTACTCATTTCCTGCCTATTATTTATGATTCTAGCTTTGAAAATAGTTTATCCCATAATTTGACTTTGAGTCTATTCAGTCCACACTTTGATCTAAAAGATTAGGATGGCTGGGTTTTAGATGTGGTCCCTCGACAGAGATCACAGGGAATTCATGAGGGCGTGGGGTATAAAAATAATTAGGGAGAATATCAATGTACAATACAAAAAGTTGAGCTTCTTTGCAGTAAACACCTCCCAGTAGGAAAATGAAAATGAATCTCAGTCCATGTATTCCCAGTGAATCTCTGCCATATTAAAACCCTAAATGGGAGTTAGAAATTTATAATCAGACTTGCACTGTAGGGATTTGAGGCATTGGTTCATCTTTGCATCCAAGGCACATTCCAGGCTTCTTCTCACTGTGAAAAAACCTTTGCATTTTCAAACAGACCAGGAGGCTAAGTCATGTTTTGCCATTGCTAGTATCACAAAAATATATTTTCATATTTATAGGAACCAGCAATTGGATTCTATGGAAGGAAAGTCCATATATCATCCCTCTCCTCTATCTGTTCTGCAGTCATGTGGGGCTTTCCTCTGTTCAAGGAATTAGTCAAGCATGTAATAAGCAGATCACTGACAGTTTAAAATTATTTTTCTGAAATGGTGCATCGTCAGTTGACTAGAGACAACTTATTCCAGGGATTTCTTCCAAATATAAAAGTGGCCTTTGGCTTTGAAGCCAACTTTGTATTTGGGTCTTTTCCCCCAAAATTCAAACAAAATAACTCATGGAGTAATGTGCTGTGTGCACATGATGCTCTGTAGTGCTGTATTTTGTATTTGCTTTGAAGCAGAATTGGGAAGGGAATTGATATTAACTCTGCATGTGAGATTTAACATTAACTCTTTGTTTGTCCATGTGTATCTCCAGAGTGTCTGTTGTGGGATCTGGAAGTACCCGAGGAGAGGGGGGTGATGCTGGGGAGGGCAAAGGGCAGCTGGGCAGTGCCTGTCCCTGGGTCCCCATGTCCCTGTGTCCCTGTGCCTGTGTCCCTGTCCCCGTGCCTGTGTCCCTGTGTCCCTGTGCCTGTGTCCATGTCCCCGTGCCTGTGTCCCTGTGTCCCTGTCTTTGTGTCCCTGTCTCCCTGCCCATGTCCCTGTGTCCCTGTCCCTGTGTCCCTGTTGTTGTGTCCCTGTCTCCCTGCCCATGTCCCTGTGTCCCTGTCTTTGTGTCCCTGTCTTCCTGCCCATGTCCCTGTGCCTGTGTCTTTGTCCCTGTGTCCCTGTTCCTGTGCCTGTGTCTTTGTCCCTGTGTCCCTGTCCCCGTGCCTGTGTCCCTGGGCTCCCATGGCTGCCCAGGTGGCTGTGCCAGGCTGAGCAGGTGGCAGCTGGAGCTGGCACTGTCGGGTCACATACCCAAGCATGGCACAGCCACATCCCCGTGCCCACGCTACTGTCACTGCCCGTCACTGCTGTCTGGCAGTGCCAGCAGCAGCTCTGATCTCCTGGCACCCTGTGCCAGCTGCAGGTGCAGCCTGTGCCCCACAGGACCCACGGTGGGTGTGGGGCACTGAGCAAACCATGCTCGCTCCTGTGGTGGCTGCAAAGCTGAAGGTTGGGGAAGACATTTGTTCTGAATTTTGTGACTCTGCTTGGATTGGGATTCTATGCTATTCTGCCACGAGACTTGAGCTAACAAGCTTTGCTGAGGGTTGGAAACGTTTCTTGAATCTTTTCCTTCTTAAACACCTTTGTGCTGTCAGTAATTCCTCATAGGAGGATGCTGTTACCTGTGGGCTTGTGTTAAGTCACCATTTTGCCAGAAGGAAGTTCATAATCTGTCACAGCAACAAATCCCTGGGTGGGTTGGATTCACACCTGTACAGGGACCCTTAGCCAAGCCTGTTCAAGCCCAGATGCAGGGACACTGCCCAGAGATCTGTGCAGAGAGAGATCCCAGCCAACCAGCTGTGTAACCCAGATCCCAACCAGCTGTGTAACCCAGATCCCAACCCAGCTGTGTAACCCAGACCCCAACCAGCTGTGTAACCCAGATCCCAACCCAGCTGTGTAACCCAGACCCCAACCACCTGTTCAACCCAGATCCCACCCAAGCTGTGTAACCCAGATCCCAACCAGCTGTGTAACCCAGATCCCAACCAGCTGTGTAACCCAGACCCCAACCACCTGTTCAACCCAGATCCCAACCAGCTGTGTAACCCAGATCCCAACCCAGCTGTGTAACCCAGACCCCAACCAAGCTGTGTAACCCAGATCCCACCCAAGCTGTGTAACCCAGATCCCACCCAGCTGTGTAACCCAGACCCCAACCAGCTGTGTAACCCAGATCCCAGCCAGCTGTGTAACCCAGACCCCAGCCAGCTGTGTAACCCAGATCCCAACCAAGCTGTGTAACCCAGATCCCACCCAAGCTGTGTAACCCAGATCCCACCCAGCTGTGTAACCCAGATCCCAACCAAGCTGTGTAACCCAGATCCCAACCAGCTGTGTAACCCAGATCCCAACCAGCTGTGTAACCCAGACCAACCAGCTGTGTAACCCAGATCCCAACCAGCTGTGTAACCCAGATCCCAGCCAGCTGTGTAACCCAGACCCCAACCAGCTGTGTAACCCAGACCCCAACCAGCTGTGTAACCCAGACCAACCAGCTGTGTAACCCAGACCCCAACCAGCTGTGTAACCCAGATCCCAACCAAGCTGTGTAACCCAGATCCCAACCAGCTGTGTAACCCAGACCCCAACCAGCTGTGTAACCCAGATCCCACCCAAGCTGTTTAAAGCAGGGAGTTTCAAACCCCTGAGATAAAGAACCTTCCATAAGAAAGTGCTGCTGCTGTTTTGTGGATTTCTGAGAGTCACCCCTGCCTCTGACCAAGGACCCCATGTAACAGTAACCTTGTGCTGTTTCATGTTGTCTGGTGTAAGCTGTGTTTATCTGCCATACTCAAACAGCTACTACTCTTAAGTTCCTTCTTCTTTCAGTAAAAATTATTTACTTAATTTTACTTTAACACTAAAATGAAAACATGTCTATAGATACATGTCTATATAAAATAAAAACAGGGGTGCATTTTGCCTATCAGCTTCTGACTGAAATTGATTTTTGGTTGGTCATTTGAAAATCATTCTAGAGAACAGAGTTATCAGAATTGACTCAGAATTTCTGAGGCAGTGTGTCATAGAAACAAATAGAAAATTAAGGAAGGATTTTGAAAAGAGGCTTCTATAATTGTTCTACAGTTCCTTAACATTTTATCTAGAGAATAACCTCAAGGGAAAATGGGGACATACCTGATCTTTAGTTCTATAGATGCCTCTTCTAGAAGTTAAACTTTGGGTTGGGCTTTCTGGTTACGGATGTCTTTTTTTTTTTTTAAATGGAATACATTTAATTTCAAGGCAACATTGTTTAAAATTTGGTGCAAGACAAACATTTGGCAGGTAGTATTTCTTTTGTCTGTTCTGTAGGAACTCCTGCCTTCCCTTCTTCCTTAGGAGGCTGCAGGAAGCATAGCAGGCCCCCAGGCACTGCACACCCTAAATCTCCTCTGGACACCTTAAATCCATGTAAAAGCACAGAGAATGCTTGAACCTTGGGAGGAACTGGGTGATTTGCCCCATGCTGCCCTGCTTTATACTTTCAGGAGAGTTTCTATGTGTTCAGCCTTTCCTGATACCCTCTGGAGATGCCTTCTGGTTATTTCTGTTTGGGGATTCCCATCTTGGCCAGCCAAAGATTTACCCTATTATTGTATCAATTAGTCTCATTCCCTTTAGCTGGGGAACCAAATCTAAGTGAATCTGAATTACTGCTCTCAAGTGCACACTAAATTATGACATAAATACAAGTGTATAAATAATGACAACCACTTCAACAGTATTGCATAGGCAATTTCACTTAAAAAAATACATAAATTCAATAGAGCCTGAAATATGAACTCGAGGTGTTACATGCAGCACTTGGAGGATTTCAGAAGGCTGTATTTTCATATGTGTGAATATCTAGGTACGAAATCTGGATTTAGTGGTGGAAAAAGGACTGCATTTATGCGTGTGTGTATCAGGATATACAAACACGTGGTGTGTGTAGGAATATACATGCAGGAGAGGCTGCAATTTACTGAAATTAAGGATACTGAAAACAGAGATGGTATCAGAGCTATCTCTACCAAAGCATCCTATAGTAAATTTTGAATAGACTTGCTGAAACCTGCATTCTAGTATTAAATCAATTATGAAGTTAAAATATCTCCCTAAACTAGGAGTAAATGTGTTTGAATTCCCTTTTGATGCCCTATCTCATGGGTTGGTTTTATCATGCATTGTTTCTTGGAGCTGAAACCTGGCTAGCTCCTCTTAGAACTGTGATTTCATTTGACCTGAATAATATTCATCCATCACTTTTGTTTTTGAAAGCATTAATATCTTGCAGCAAGGCTTCAAAATGGATTAACTTCCTAATCTTTCACTCTGGGAGACTTGGGTTAGATCTGTCAGAGGTGAGAATGATAGTCAATATGTTATTTGGCTGGTAAAGAGGAGTAGATAAGGTGGTGCTGTGATCCAGGAGTTCATTTGCAGAGCTCTGCTGCACAGTAGATAGGTAGTTGCTTTAAAAAAAAAACCAAAACAAAAGTCCAAACAATTATTTTTCACTAGCTATAAAAATAAGAGCAGAAGTGGATTCCTGGAATGTTGTGAGAGGAAAGGGGTGAATTCTAGCTTTGGTTCTGATTTTGTTTGGTTTAAAGTGCAGTGATCAACAAAGTTATGAATATGAATATATTTATTTTCCACACTAAATGCAGAATATATGGAAAGCAGAAACAAACAGCTCTACTAGCATGTTGTGATAAACTGCTGATGGCTATCAGGCTGAAATGAGGTGTGTTGGTGTCTCTGTTAGCAAAGACTTCATTGGGAGAGCTGTTTATGGAAGCTGACTGTGTTGGAATAGGTGCAGGATGAAAATAAATGTGTGTGTGTATTCAAGTGTATGATCCCATGGTTAAAGTCACTCTGAGACAGGGAATGCTGGGGTCAGGTGGGACTGGAGAGCAGATGATTCTCAGCACAACTTGGCATTGAGAGCTTTTACATCCCTAACAAGTAAATATCCCGTATAAATATATATCCCTTGTAAATGAATATCTTGGTTTAAAAAGACAGGTGTCAGGTAAGGAAGGCAGGAGCCTCCCTTGAAATGGGAAGTGTAAACTCCCTCCCTCTGAATTATTATAATTTTGAAATTAAGGGGCTATCAGGTAAAGATATGAGAGTAGGAAAAGCAGTTCTTTATTAGGAAAAATTAAACAAAATAAAATGCACTAGTATAAAACAACAGTGCCAGAGTCAGAATAGGAGCTGACCCCCTGTGGGTGGCACAGCCCCATCCCAGGGTGGCTCAGCCCTCCTGCAGTGCCAGGTGTGGTTCTGCTGGAGCAGGGAACCTGGACAAGGGGGGAGTTTTCCTCTGAAGCTCCAGGGATGCAGAGATGGGCCTGATCTCCCTCTGGCCATGCAGTGGAAAGGCTGTCCTGGGGTCCCAAAATCTCAGATTATATCTGGGTGGGAATGCTTGGCTCCTCCCCCTGGGCAGAGCATCTCCCAGTGGGATGATGGAATTTCATCAGTCATGCAGGGACACTCAATGGCCCATGACCAGCAGAGATCTCCTGGAGGGAGGATGGTTAAGGGGAGATAAAGCAAACTGCCCCAGCTGGTTTTAACAGCTGCCCCATTTACAGCAGATAACAGCCCCATCTCTAACAGATGGCAATAGAACACACACCCCTGGCCACATCTTGCATTTGCACCCTAAGGCAATGTCTATCCCTTGGAAGTGAATATCCCTTTCAGTCTTAATAAATTGGGAGGCTTTTGCCAATTCATTTTATTTTGTCTTTTCTCTATTGCTGCTTTCTGCGTTGTGCTGCGAGGAGAAAAAAACCATGAGAAGACCTGTTTTATTGCTTTGACTAAGCAGATAAATACAATTTTCCCTAATTTCATTAAATGTTTTTCCACCCTTCAAAGCATTTAGGTATGTGCTTGCCACATATAATTAGTCCCTCAAATTAAATGAATGTCATAATAATGGTTTGTTTTCAAATAGAGTTAAGAGAATATGAGGGATTTTAAAGTCAACAGAGATGTTTATACAAGCAATTCTTATTCATTTTATTATAGATTAATGGTTAGGTTTAATGGGAAATTGTTCTGGACATTCCCTATATGGCCCTGCAAAGGTGAGTGCAGTTTTCTTGCCAAAATTCACTAAAAACTCAATAGAATTAAGGACAAAAAAATTTCAACCTACATTATCAGACTCTCTAAAGTTCTTTCTGGTTTAAAAGAAACAAACCAAAACCAAAAAGTACCCCCGTCTCATAGCTTCCCAGGACTTTAATTAATTTAATAACTTTGCATCAGGATTGCATTTGCTCATTCAGCTTTGCTGAGAGTCAACTTCTGTCACCCTCATAGCAGGAAAATGCTGTGGGATCAGGCAAAAAGGAATGAGCAGGACTGAAACCTGAGCTTGGCTGAAGTGGTGGCAAAGAAGATTAAACAGGCAAAGCAGCAAAGTAGGGAACATAGAAATGAAACAGCTCTACCTTAAATCACTACTGGATCTGGTCACTGAGGACTTGTTCTGACACTGACAAACACCTTTTTCATTTCCAAGTGCACAGTCTAAGTTGAGAGTCTTAATGAGTGTGTTTTATCTTGAAGATCAGTGGCCAGTCCACTTTGCAGGGTGCTCTATTTCTTCCAGCTTTTCATTTGCTTCTCTCACACTGTGAGTGCGCCTTGTCACTGACCAAATACATCTTTTTGAGCAGAGTGCATTAATATGCTGTAACAGTCTACTTAAAACTATGGAGTGTACCTTGTATGCCTGTGCTAGTTAATCCAAAACAAAGATTAAGTAAGAGGTTTGTATAGAAGGGGAAAGCTGAATGTGAAATTAAAATGTAAATCAAAAAGTAATTGGCTTTTTGTGCATAGTTTAGATAAGATTTACTTTTGAAGAATGACTTTGTGTTTTAACACAGCAGGCCAGACACCATGTGGCACACTTGCACTTAATAATGGCAACCAATCTGGGCCATAAATATTGCAAACGATGCCATTTGAATGAGGAGCCCTATGAACCATAATAAAAACTCCCGTGATTAATTCTAAAACTGCTCTGTTCATATTAGACCTGCAGTGGCCTCCCTGATGAGATCAATACAGCGTAGCAGAGTGATTCTAATAGAAGTGTTATTATCTTTTAATCTTCGGGAGAATGCCAACTTGGAGAATTCTTCAGCATTGTGGCTGCTTATTTTCTCAGAGCAACCTTGAAGGCAGTTGTTTTCTGAAATGAAGATGCATTAGAGTATTTTCAAGGCTTTATCAATAATAGGACACGGTCACTGTTTGGGGAGCCAAAAGGCACATTTGTATGCTGAGACTCACAATTGGGCACAGTGACCTTCCCTGTCAGCCTCCATTTGCTCAGCAGACAAATGCCTCCAGTGACTGAGGAGAAAGGAGAGACAAGGCAGTGGGGAGAGGAGTAGGGCTGGCCAGGCAGCCCAGAGCATCCTGCTCTTCCCAGAGCCTCAGCTCTGTGTCCTGGGCTGAGCTTGGACCCTTCTGTGTCCTGAAGAGCTGCAGGCAGTGGGAACTGGAATGAGGAGTCTGGAACAGAATTCCACCAGTACTGGGAATGAAATTTCAGTCAGCAAATGTTAGAATCACAGAGCCCCAGCCTGGGCCAGGCTGGAAGGGCCCACCCGGGCTGCTCTGGTGGCACCTCCCTGCTCCAGCAGGGCCATCCCAGAGCCCAGGGCACAGCAGTGTGTCCGTGTGGCTCTGCAGTGTCCCCAGGCTGGAGCCTGCACAGCCTCTGTGCACCATCTGCTCAGGGCTGGGCACTGCCCAGGGCAGGAGCTCTGGGCATGGGCAGGGGCAGCTCCTGGGCTCAGGCCCTGCCCGTGGCTCTGGGGCCATGGCTGGGCCCGCAGCAGAGCCTGGGCCCTGCTCTGCCCCTCCCTGCACACAGGGACACCCAGGGCTGAGGGCCCCTCTCAGCTGGGGCTCCTCTCCAGCCTGAGCAGCCCCAGCTCCCTCAGCCTTTCCTGGGCACCGAGATGCTCCAGGCCCTTGCTCAGCTCCAGCAGCTCCTGGCCCTGCTGTGCTGAGGATCCACAGCTGGACACAGCAGCCAGAGGTGCCTCCAGGGCTGGGCACAGGGGCAGGATCCCCCCTGACCTGCTGCCAGGGCTCTTCCCCATGTCCCCAGGGCACCCTTGGCCTCCTTGGCCCCAGGGCACTCTGCTGGCTCAGGGACAGCTCTGTGTCCCCAGGGCACTCTGCTGGCTCAGGGACAGCTCTGTGTCCCCAGGGCACTCTGCTGGCTCAGGGACAGCTCTGTGTCCCCAGGGCACTCTGCTGGCTCAGGGACAGCTCTGTGTCCCCAGGGCACTCTGCTGGCTCAGGGACAGTTCTGTGTCCCCAGGGCACTCTGCTGGCTCAGGGACAGCTCTGTGTCCCCAGGGCACTCTGCTGGCTCAGGGACAGCTCTGTGTCCCCAGGGCACTCTGCTGGCTCAGGGACAGCTCTGTGTCCCCAGCACCCCCAGGGCACTCTCATGACAAGTCTGTAGAGATGCTTTGCAGTGAAATCAGTCATCCAAAGCAAATGAAAAGGCAGAAGCGTTTTGTTCTGTTTACTGCACTTTTACATAAAATAACAGGAGATCATTCTTTAGCTTGCAATCTAACAATGGCAAGAGAAGGTTAAGTATCTATCAGACATTTTATAAGATTTTTCCAGGCATGGCTGGAGGAGCAGTGTCCCTAGCCTAGTACTGAACTGCTGAGGAACAGATTTGCTTGACCAGGTTTTATGATGTGCTGCAGATTGTTTGCAGCATTATCAAACCCACAGCATTACATAACGTGCAGCCTGCTCGGGGGGAATGGAGCATCAGAGTGAAGAGACACAACAGCAAATCACGGAAAGGGAAATTCTTTGATGCCTCTTATTTGTCTCTGTTCTCTAGGAATAGAAATGCAGTGTCACTTATTTGAAGTATCTGGGTTATAAATAAATTTTCTACAAGAATCTTAAACAAATAGGAAAAACACAGTGAAAATGAAGCTGTTGACTGTAATAAAAGGAAAGTGAGAGTTCATGGTGATTCCTGTGCAGGAGCTGACAGCAGAGCTGGCTGTGCTGCTGCTGCAGACAGGGTATGCAGAGAGATGCTCCTGCATGGAATCTTAGGAGGAAAATGGTGTAAATAAAGATATATTGCTTCCAGTTTAGACTTGTGATTAGTTCTATGATTAAGGATCAAGTTCGAAGATCTTTTCTGGTTTTGCTGCCGTTTCCTGTGTGGTTTGGTTTTTGGTTTGTTTTTTTGTTTGTTGGTTGTTTTTTGCCAAAGTTTCTGTGTTTCCACAGAGGTTTCTTTGCTCCCACGGCTGGTTCTGGGTGTGCCTGAGGCTGTCCCACAGAATCCCGTGCTGTCACACGAGTACAGCTCAGTTTCAGGGCTGTGCTCCCCAGGGTGCACTGGGGCAGGGGCTCTCACACCCGGGGCTGTCACACCCGGGGCTGTCACACCCGGGGCTGTCACACCCAGGGCTGTCACACCCGGGGCTCTCACACCCGGGGCTGTCACACCAGGGCTGTCACACCCAGGGCTGTCACACCCGGGGCTGTCACACCCAGGGCTGTCACACCAGGGCTGTCACACCCAGGGCTGTCACACCCGGGGCTGTCACACCCAGGGCTCTCACACCAGGGCTGTCACACCCAGGGCTGTCACACCCGGGGCTCTCACACCCAGGGCTGTCACACCAGGGCTGTCACACCCAGGGCTGTCACACCCGGGGCTGTCACACCCAGGGCTGTCACACCCGGGGCTGTCACACCCAGGGCTGTCACACCCGGGGCTCTCACACCCGGGGCTGTCACACCCAGGGCTGTCACACCCGGGGCTCTCACACTCGAGGCTCTCACACCAGGGCTGTCACACCAGAGCTCTCACACCCGGGGCTCTCACACCCGGGGCTGTCACACCCAGAGCTCTCACACCCAGGGCTCTCACACCCAGGGCTCTCCAGGGCAGGGCTCTCACACCAGGGCTCTCACACCCAGGGCTCTCACACCCAGGGCTCTCACACCCGGGGCTGTCACACCCAGGGCTGTCACACCCAGGGCTCTCACACCCAGGGCTCTCACACCCAGGGCTCTCCAGGGCAGGGCTGTCACACCCGGGGCTGTCACAGCCAGGGCTCTCACACCCGGGGCTGTCACACCCAGGGCTGTCACACCCAGGGCTCTCACACCCAGGGCTCTCACACCCAGGGCTCTCCAGGGCAGGGCTGTCACACCCGGGGCTGTCACAGCCAGGGCTCTCACACCCGGGGCTGTCACACCCGAGGCTGTCACACCCAGGGCTGTCACACCCGGGGCTGTCACACCCGGGGCTCTCACACCCGGGGCTGTCACACCCGGGGCTCTCACACCCGGGGCTCTCACACCCGGGGCTGTCACACCCGGGGCTCTCACACCCGGGGCTGTCACACCCAGGGCTCTCCAGGGCAGGGCTCTCACACCCGGGGCTGTCACACCCGGGGCTGTCACACCCGGGGCTGTCACACCCGGGGCTGTCACACCCAGGGCTCTCCAGGGCAGGGCTGTCACACCCGGGGCTGTTACACCCAGGGCTGTCACACCCGGGGCTCTCCAGGACAGGGCTCTCACACCCGGGGCTGTCACACCCGGGGCTCTCACACCCGGGGCTCTCCAGGGCAGGGCTGTCACACCCAGGGCTGTTACACCCAGGGCTGTCACACCCGGGGCTGTCACACCCGGGGCTCTCCAGGGCAGGGCTGTCCCACCTTGGGGCACCACAGACACTTTGCCTTTGCAGGAGCCGCCTGCCTGTGTTTGCCAATAGCTCACTGTGCAAACAAACCTTGTAAGAGCCTTGTCTGCTGTACCCCTGAAGGGCTTAAATTCCCTGAAATTATTGAAAATCAGTCCAGTCCTTTTGAGGACACGCAGTCAGAGAAGAGCAAGTTTATATTTTGGGTTTAAGCAACAAAAAACCAAAAAAAAGACCAAAAATTCTAGCAGTGCTAAATGGGTGCTTTGAAAATATTGACATTGTTTTCATCTTTTCTTTGGCAACACAGTTTAATGCTGTTGTAGAAAATAAAGGTCATGTCAGATGAGCTACTCACCCATGGAATTCATAAACTGTTTATGGGTTGAAATTTTGTTGTACAAGCTTTCACTTTTAAGTGGTTTTCTTTCTGCTTTAAAAAATACAAAGTTTCAAAGGCCATGATCTTTTTTTCTCTTTCAGGAAATAAAAAAAAAGGGAAAAAAGCTTCCTGGCAGACACTGTTAATGATGCTAAATGTCTTTGCAAATGTAATCCTCATCTTAGTTTTGTTCTCATTTAATTGAATTAGGAAGGCATAACAAACTGAAAAAGGTTATTTTCATGGCCTTAACTTTGCATAATAGCTGAGGTGGGATATGTGTTTCCCTTGTAATATTTTTCTGTGCATGTTACTTGTACTTTACAAAGGACAATTCTTCTGCTTAGGAATTTAAATTCATATTCATGTGCTTGCTTTGCGTCCTAATTTTAATCAGTGTTAATTAAAATATATTTTCTTCGTGCTCCTTTTCTTAATCTTAACCTACTAACACTCATACGGGCTGTTAAACAATGGGAAGTCCTTTTGAAAAATGCGTTTTGCAGCCATCGAATGTTTCTGAAAATTGAGATGAAGTTGTTGTTTGTCTTTGCTCACACCTGCTGAACGGGCAGAGATGCTCAGGGCACCTGAGCTGTGTCAGGCTGAGCTCAGGATTAGACACAAACAAATATCCTCCTGTCTGAGGCTCGTGGCAAGCACACCAGCTGAGAAGAATGTGGCTTAATTAAGGCATAACTTTTACAGTTTAATTCACACAGAACTATCTGGCAGAAGTTCATACAGCACAGATCATAATGCCTAAGTAATTTTTGTCAAGTAGAAGAGCAGTGTTATCCTCACAGGCTGTTACTGGGACCGCTGTGCTCTTGTCTTGTGTGAATTTTTGAGTCCTGGCTCATATGAAATTTCAGAGTCCTGTTCTGTTAAGCAATAGAATATCCACATTATTTTCCTCCTTAAAGGGAAATTCTCTCTCAAAGCCTTTTCCATTGTAGTTGCACAGGGAACTGTACAGAATGTGCAGCAAATGTGCACATATTTTACCCTGCATCTGGATTCTTGCCCTATAGACCAAATCCTAGCAATTATATGAGGAACTACTTTTTCCAAACCAATCCATAGCAGAAGAAACAGAATCTTAATTCTCAGGTTCATATAACACTCACAGCAAGGCAGGACAGGATCTCACAGGGTGAGAGGTGGCACTGCTGCTGGAGGGGTGGGTTTGGGGGGTCAGGGATGTTCCAACTTCTGTTGGCTCACCATACCAGGGTCTTTTGAAATTCCTTTGCCAATCTCTGTATGGAACACTTAAGAAATGTCACTGGAGCCTTCTTCCACAAGGCTAAAAAGGTGTTTTATTAATTCTCTTTCCCCCTTTCTGAGTTAGCAGTTCCATTTCTGAGTCTTGGCTGCCTTGGAGCTGTGCTGGGGGTGTGCTGGAGGGCACACCTGGAACTTTACATGCTGCAGAGGAACTGCTCCTGATCCTACACACTGTTTTACCTCACCCCAGGGAAAAATTCAACATCCTTCTTTTCCAATCAGGTTCTGAGGGCAGTCTGGTTAATCCAAAAATTTCAAGCAGTATTTACAAATGTGGATCAGATACTTTCATAGGAGACTGAGCCTAGATCCTTGCAAAGAAAGAATTCCAAGTAACATTTGAATAGGAATTGGACTATTGAGCACTTTTTTTTTTTATTTTTACATAAAACCACACATGCACACAGATATTTAAGAGCAGGAAGCTCCCAGTGATTGATATGTGCTCGCAGGGATTTATGCTGGGTAGAATAAACTTCTAGAAAAGGCTCCTTTTTTCTCTTTAATATTGAACATTGAGTGACAGTTGTGCTGGTAGCCAAAAGCTGCTTATATTCCATTGCTTATTTACAATCAATCAATCAATCAATCAATCAAACCATCATAATTTTTAAATTTGTTGCTTCAAGTGTTGTCCCTCTTATTTTTAAACCACTGCATCATAAATATACATAGTGATGACAATGAAACCTTCCTAAAGAATGCTAAAATATTCAAAGCATGGCCATTGGCTCTGCTTTTTGCTTTCCTGTTCTCTCAGCCTTTCTTTCTTTCTCTCTCTTGCTATCTTTACAGTGCAACAGCCTTTCCTGAGCACACTTTGGGTTCTGTACAGACTAGCACAATCTGAATTCCAAAATAAAAGTTCCAGCCGTGGTCTGTGTGTGTGGGAGGAGGGGGAGGAAATGATGCTGGGTGCTGTGCTAAAGTGAGCTGCAGTTTTGGGGATTTTGGCATCACTGGGGAGTTCTGAGGCTGAATATAGGAAAGAAAACTGTTCCAAATTACTGGGCCAAGCAGATGCAGAGGTTAAACCCTTTTGTTTAAGCCTGAGCAAAACTGACTTGCAAAGCAAAGCTGTATAACAGGGCTTGGGAGAGGTGCAGATCGATTTCCATCACTTTCTATACATATCAAAACCAGAGAAAAATGAGGAATGTGATTTATGGATTTTTATTTTATTGTAATGGATGATTTTTTTCTCTCTATTTAAAATTTCTACCACCTCCCCATCTATATTTTTGCTTAACTTTGCTGACACTGTCAGTCACTCTGGAATTAGGTGTACTCTGAGATTTTTTAGACAATGTCACTAAAACCCCCAGCCTAACACCCCATGCCTGGATGGACTTTCCAAACACGATTTGTGAACTCTGTACAGAATTCTTGTGTGCAGTTGTTTTTTGGGTATTTTTCTTGTTACTGGAAGATTTTGGTAACTTCTCTAAAGAAATAATTGACAGTAATTGTATGGCCATTCAGAAACGTGCAGGGAAACAGAAGCACTTTTGGAAAAGACCTACAAGAGTTAAAATGGGAATAAAGAACTGGTGTTATTGGAGCAGATAGAAAGGTCTTGACTTGTTTAGGTAGCAAAATAAAAGTTGAGAGGGGAAATGGCTGCTGATTCTGAAAATCCACATGCAATAAACTTTGGGAGAAGGATTACTTTAAATTAAAAATAATAATCCTGTGAGATAACTGATATAAATTAAGCATAAATACAGTTACACTGGAAATCAGAATGTGCATTCCATTCCATAGAAACATGAAGCTCTGGAATAGCTTTCTATGCTATTTTAAAAGAAACAATCCAACTAAATATTCCCAATGTATTTATACTTTAGAAATAAAAATTTTAGCTGTTCATAAATTTTTTTACACATAAATGTTGTGCTTTTTCTACTCTTCCAGCCAACATAATTCAAATGGCTCCAAACTAAAGAAAGAATTCCTACATTTTAACTTCTCATTGTGGGAGCTTTGTGACAGTATCCAAGTAGGAATGCAAATTCTGGAAAACAGAGGGGAGGGTTTATGCTCTATTTAGCATTAAATAATGAGATGCACTTTACTGATTGGATACTCAGATCCAAACATTAGTTTATTAATCTAAACTTAATATTTTAAGGGTTTTTTTACTTTGATCTTTATATTTTTTGGAAGATTTTTTAACCAGATTTTCTTATAGTCAGCCATTGTGAAAGCAAGACTATGAAGGAATTTTTTGTGGATATGTGGAGTATTCTTTTGATTTGTTTTAGGTTTTTTTTTTTTTTCAGGAAGTTGGATTCTAATGTTCATCCTTTACTGAATCTTCTTTCAATAAATTATGAGTTGCTTTATCAGATTGGGGTGATGATGATCTGCCAATATTATCCTTTGTTGGAAAGCTAAGGAATTGTCAGCACAGCACCCTTGTCATTGGATAAGGAGCTTTAAAATGTTTGTCACAGGTATTTGTTGAGCTTTCAGGTGAAGGCAGTTGAAAATACCTTGGTATTTTGGGAGGTGTCTTTCTCACAAGAAAGGGATTTCAGTGGGATTTGGCGGTGTGACTGCTGGTGCCTCTATCACAAAGATGAAATATGTGTGTCAAGGTTGTCAAGAATATTTCTTTGTCCAGTTTCCCAAACCCAAAGGTGTTTATTAATCTCTGGTTAAGAACGAGACAATGCTCTGATGAGGCTGGACTGTGTGGATGGAGCTCACTGCCAGTTCAAACTCCTGACAGGGTGGTGACCACGGAAACACCTGGACTGGGAGGGGTCAGGCTGACAGGGCTGCCTGGTGCTGCCCCTGCCTTTGTCCCATCTGCATTCAGTTCCACTGCTGAAGCACAAGGAGGAAAAAGTCACTACAACATGAAGGGATAAGAGCACTGAGAAGACAAAAACATTCCTTATTAGAGCTGAAATAACAGGAGAGGCTTCCAAGCCTATTGTTTATGCTATTAAAAAAAAAAAAAAAAGAAAAAGGAAAGGTAGTAAATAGTGTTTGTTTTGCTTCTGAAAGCACCAGGAGGCATTTTGTAGAGATTTATTCTCCTGAATTGTTGTTGTTGTCACCCTTTTTGCATCTGCACTGAAATGCAGTGATGTGCTCTCGTGGGTGTGGCTATGTTAGAGGATCAAGAGGTAAGAATTTTGGGTTTAAGTCCCAGCATCTCATATCAGAGCTCAGTTCTGATCCAACAATCAGAGTGGGAAGATAATCAGTGAAAGTTAACAGAAAATAAAACTGCCCTTTATCAATTCTCCATTAATTCCACCCATTCCTGCTGGCAGGGCCTCAGGCCTGTGACTCTCAGGAGGTGGCACACGGGGCAGGCCAGCCCCAGCTGAGCAGCAGTCACAGGGACAAGCAGGACAAGGTGGTGGCACTGTGGAAGTGGATTTAGTGGCGCTGTTGCCAGTAGACACACAGATAAAACATTGATGAGAATGAAATAAATTCTTGTGTTCACAAGTACAGGAAAGCACAGGCTCTTGAATCCCTGGGAGACTCCAGCTGTCCCAAAATCTGCTGGATAATAGGCTTGGGTGCAGCAGAAGAGAATTCTTACAGCAGGTGAATGCCGAGGTGAGTACAGCAAATGTTCTGCTCAATCTCCTCCTCAAAAATAAGGGAAAACTGGCCAAAGACATCAAGGGCACAGCAATCCTTCCCTGCAGGAAGCACAGGATTGGAGCTTTAAATCCTGTCAGACAACGTCAGAAAAAGATCACGAGCCTGGATTTTAGGAAAGCGAATTTTGGCTTACTCAGGGATCATCTTTGCAGGCTTAGTGGAAGGCTGCCCTGAGAGTCAGAGGGACACAGGACAGCTGCTTGGTATTTATTCCCACACAGCTCCTCAGAGCACAGAAACAGGCAACTGCAGAGTTTAGAAAGTCAAGCAAGCACAGAAGGAGGCCAGCCCAGCTGAGCGAGGAGCTCAGACTCAAAAGGAGGAGGCACAGGGAAAGTGGAAGCACGGATGAGCTACCCTGGAGGAACACAGACGTGTCCTTGGCATGCAGGGAGAGAATTTGGAAATTCAAAGCTCAGCTGGAGCTGAAAGAAGAGAGGGCAGTGAAGATAACCATGATGTTTCACAGAAGTGCACTGAGAGCACAGAGGAAGGATGAAAAAACGTGGCTCAGCTGCTGTACTGGACATTCAGCTGGCCCACAGCTGGGCTGGGGGTCTGTGTGGGGATTGTCTGGCCTACACAATTTAGGGGGAGCTTTAGCCAGCTCCTCTGCTGGGGAGTCCTTGTGGAAGGAGAGCAGCACTGAGACAAAAGAGGCATCACTGCATGGTTTTCAGTTTTTCCCAGAAATGTGAAGCCAGCTCTTGCAGAGAGCCTAGCAAACGAGTGGATGTACTCTAAATATGTGAGGTGTGTATAAAAAAAAGATTTATCAAGGTTAAATCAGAGGTGCAGAGATGCCATTCTCAAGGTCATGCACCCAAAGAGAGGAGTTCAGTGCTTTTTGAGCCAGGGAAAGGAGGTTTGTCCTGTAATGTGACAACTGCAATCCAGCAGCACTCAGGGACAGTCTCTGGATTTTCCCCAGAGCTCTTCACCTCCAGCAACCCAGAGAAGGTCTCATTTAACGACATCTGCATGGTGCTGCTAGATTAACCTTTTAAATTGTTATTTATGCCATAAAATAATACATTAAGGTCTTCATTTTACCTCTTTCTTCCCCCTACCTTTTAGTGCAATTTGCACCTGTGCAAACTGGGCTGACTTCTTTTTATAGTTACAAAATTCTCAGTTCCTCTACCAAAGATCACAGAAGTCAAAAGAATCTTTAATGAGCTCCAGTGGAATAGGCCCTAAATGACTGCCTGATGTACAGAGCAGAGAGTTTTACTGGGCCTAGTAAAATTAATTTATTCATTTTAGATGCCTGTCTTAGCAGTTTCTTAGGATTTCCTTGTTGATTTTTGGGTCTTGTCAATATTTTGTCCTGGTTGAACCTTTCTAAAAAATGGCTCCACACCACTGGCTTTTCCCTGGAAAGCATTGTTATTTTTCTTTTACTCAGAAAAAAAAGCAATGTGTCTGTAGAAAATACCAGCATGACTTTCTTTCTCATCTGTCAGTTCTGTCTCATTACTCCTGGGATAATGTATTAGTCAGGAGCAAATTGTCTCCCTGTTCTGCTATTCAACATTTATAAAATCAGAACATTAAATGACTGTGGTGTTATCCCAAAGCCTCGTTTGCTTTGGATCTCTCAATTTCAGAGGCTTTTGTGTTTGTTCTGAACTTATTTGCACAAGCCAGCACAGAGAGCTGATTCTGGATTTGTGATGCCTGCTCATGTATTCCATGGCTGCAGCACTGGGAATTTCATTTGGCCAGACCTGGAATTGTTGTAGTAAATGCCTGCACATTTCAGTTATATGTTATTATATTTTATAAGTAGTTATCAATGAAACAACAGAAGGTCACACATCATTTTTAAGATGAAGGGAAAATAATACCAAGATTCCCTGCTAGACAAAAGAATTGGTCTCAGCTAAATTAAATGAGCATTTTTGTGTGCTGTTGGCAGCTGTAAAACAACAGGGTCATCTTGTCCATGAAAACAACTCCTTTTCTCTGGACTTTGTAGGTGGTAACACCTGTCAGATGATTCTGTTAAAGGCAGATTATTTTCCTGAGAATTGAAACATGGTAATTACCAAGGTATTTTTTAATTTTATTTTTAAATTATGCTGTTGGGAATTTCTGAAGGCATTTATCCATTAAGGTGGGGGATTTATAATTGCAATTAGATGTGCAGCAGTGGGAATTCTGCACAGGTGGGGCTGTTGCCCTTCATCTCTTGAAAAGAAAATGCTGTGAAGACACTCTCAGAAATTCTGCCCCGTGTCTCACTAAATATTTTCCTGGAAGCATACCAGCAGTAAAACCAGGCAAAATGAAGTTTGCCATTTAGCCAAAGAGCTCCAGAATGCACTATTGATAACTCCAGTTAGATTTCTGTTCCTTTGCTGAGGATGGAAGGTATCTGTGCCACCTGTGAGTGATTCCTCTGAAGATCTTGTATTTGGAGTCTTTTAAATTAGAGACAATCCTCCTCTCTGTTTGAACCAGTAATGAATGGAGGCAGTAGTTCATATTGACTTTATTTTTTTTATTTAGGGGGCTTTTTTGGTAGAACACAGAAAGAAACAGCTCTACATAGTGGTATAATGTTGGTGTGAAATTCTAAAGTCTGCTTCTGAAAGATGTTGTAAAACTGCTGAATGATAAAGTTCCATTTACTCTGCTGAAAAAAGCATAATATTTGTATTAGCTGCCATTAAAAGTAATATTGCACAAAAGACTTCTGAAAGTATTATTCACCTAGAATTGTTATAACATTTTGCCTTCCTAATTTATTTACCAGTTGCCAGTCCTTCAGGATTTTTCACCTCTTTTGCTTCTGATGGACCCTTATTCTTAGCTGAATGTGCATGAATTCCTACTGATCAGACCTGTCTGCTTTTCCAGATGTTTCCAAAACCTAATTGTGACACTGGGGCTTCATTTTGTTCTGAGAGAATTTGGTTTCTGACTTTGGTTCTCAGTTGCCTTGCCAGGGCTCTGTGCTCCTCTGTTTGAAGTAGGGAGAGTAGAGACCAAACATTTCTGAAACATAATACTGTGTGTTCTTTTTGTGTCAGAGCTGATGGGAGGAGCCTCTTTCACACCCATGGATACAGACATGTCTATGGAAAGTTTTTTTGGTAGAGTGAGATATTCTGGTAAATTCAGAGGAGCAAAACTACTGGGGGGACCTTCTGGAGCAGCTCTGGGGGAAGGACCTGGGGGTGCTGGGGACACAGAGCTGTCCCTGAGCCAGCAGAGTGCCCTGGGGACACAGAACTGTCCCTGAGCCAGCAGAGTGCCCTGGGGACACAGAGCTGTCCCTGAGCCAGCAGAGTGCCCTGGGGACACAGAACTGTCCCTGAACCAGCAGAGTGCCCTGGGCACACAGAGCTGTCCCTGAGCCAGCAGAGTGCCCTGGGGACACAGAGCTGTCCCTGAGCCAGCAGAGTGCCCTGGGGACACAGAGCTGTCCCTGAGCCAGCAGAGTGCCCTGGGGACACAGAGCTGTCCCTGAGCCAGCAGAGTGCCCTGGGGACACAGAGCTGTCCCTGAGCCAGCAGAGTGCCCTGGGGACACAGAGCTGTCCCTGAGCCAGCAGAGTGCCCTGGGGCCAAGGAGGCCAAGGGTGCCCTGGGGACATGGGGAAGAGCCCTGGCAGCAGGTCAGGGGGGATCCTGCCCCTGTGCCCAGCCCTGGAGGCACCTCTGGCTGCTGTGTCCAGCTGTGGATCCTCAGCACAGCAGGGCCAGGAGCTGCTGGAGCTGAGCAAGGGCCTGGAGCATCTCGGTGCCCAGGAAAGGCTGAGGGAGCTGGGGCTGCTCAGGCTGGAGAGGAGCCCCAGCTGAGAGGGGCCCTCAGCCCTGGGTGTCCCTGTGTGCAGGGAGGGGCAGAGCAGGGCCCAGGCTCTGCTGCGGGCCCAGCCATGGCCCCAGAGCCACGGGCAGGGCCTGAGCCCAGGAGCTGCCCCTGCCCATGCCCAGAGCTCCTGCCCTGGGCAGTGCCCAGCCCTGAGCAGATGGTGCACAGAGGCTGTGCAGGCTCCAGCCTGGGGACACTGCAGAGCCACACGGACACACTGCTGTGCCCTGGGCTCTGGGATGGCCCTGCTGGAGCAGGGAGGTGCCACCAGAGCAGCCCTGTGGGCCCTTCCAGCCTGGCCCAGGCTGGGGCTCTGCGGTGGGGTCAGAGGCAGGACAGGAGCTCTATGACAGTGAAAACTCCAACTACCAACAAAACAAATTAAGATTCCAGAAGTTATCTAAACTATGTCGCAATTCTCTTGATCAAATTTCTCTCTGTAGGCTTGGATGACTCAACATTATGCACAGAATTACATTAGGAACAAAGTTGAAGACTGTAAGTGTTTTTGGGTAATTTTGCTGAATCAGAATGAAATCATAAATTTTCTCTTGATAAAATCTATAACTGTTTAGGCTTCATAAGTCATTAAATCCTAATAATGAGTTAGATGTTTAGTAAAATTATGTTTAAACTTGAAAGCAGTTGGGATTTTTTGCTATAGATGCCTTACTTTCCCAGCAAACTTAAGAAGAATATTTAAGAAGTCTGCTTTCTGATTGTGATGAATTTGTCCTGAAAACATGGAAATGTCTATTTCAGGAGTTATTTTCTTCATACAAGTGACAGTTTTTAATGTGCTCCTTTTTTGTTTCCCTTGAAGCACATCGTACCTCATATTTGTCCAGCTTAAAAAGGCAGCTCAGCACTATATATATATATATATATATATATAAATTCCCCCTTTTGAAGCTGCCTAAAAAGAAAGCCTGAAGCAGTAATCAAATGAAAAGAGGCATGAATTTTAATCCGCTACCAAAGTACACCTTCAAACTTCAAGTGATAATTTATTTTTACTCAGAGGTCCAGCCAAGCATATCAAATGATGTGAGGAAATGGTAAGATAAAGCTTCTGGAAGCTCTTCTCTAGAAATGTGGGCTCATTTCTTTCTTAGGGAGTTATTTCTGGGCCAGTAATGTAGCAAATAATATGGCTTACAAATAATGGTGATGAGAGTGGCAGAAACAAAGGACTTTTTATGAAATGCAGGAGGAGAAATTTGATTTCATTTATGGTACTACAATGCCTCAGACAGTCTAAACGCTGGGATATGTGTCAGACTGTCAGTGTGTCTCCAAAGCCTGAGTGAAGTCATGTCCTTAGCAAAGCAGGAAGACCTCTGAGTACCTAGCAACATTTCCTTAGTTCAAATTTAGGTTTAGGAGCACAGGCTAAAAGTCAGTGTTCAAAGGTATTTGAAAAGGAAGGTAACAATGTTGCTTTGGTTTTTTTACTGGTTTGTTTGCCTTTCATGTACATGGAATGTTCAAATAGGACATAGAGCTAGCCCAAAATGTGATGTGTATAAAAATAATGGTAAGAGTTAGAAAACTCAATGTAAAAGGTGTTTTTAGTCTTCTTCTGACTCCAAACTGAGGCATTTTCAGACCATCCCTGGCCAAGGACCCTTCCCAACAAGAGACCAGCTCCTGCCAGGGAGGGCTGGGGCACCAAGCAGTGGCTGCTGTGTTTTGTTGGGGCAGGAAAGTGCCCACGTGTCCAGGTTTAGAGTAAATCTGGGCAAGAATCCCCCAAAGGAGCTCCAGTGGGAAAACAGATCCAATCGGCCCCTCTCCCCCAACTGGTCCGGGAGGATAAAAACAATACCTCCTTGGAGAAAGGTGGAAAAAACTGTTTATTAAACAATAAAACTAAAACAATATCAAACAATGAGACCCTTTGCTGCTCTAAAAGAGATGACAAAACTGAGAGAACCCCGTCCCCAGGTTGCAGCTCACTCAGTCTCTGATCAGTCCCTCCGGTGCTGGAATTGTCTCAGGCCAGGCCCGGCCTGGTGGGTCAGCAATGTGAGCTGCCAGTGCTGCCCTGGGTGTTCAGTCCAGAGCAGGTTTCAAGAGGTCCAAAGAAAAGGAAAAAAACAGTCCAGGGAACTTCTTTGCCTCAGCTAGCTAGCACTAACTAAAAAGCAAAAGAAGAGCTCTGTCCGCCGTCTGTCTGCAGACAACAACAGGCCAGGAGGAGGAATGTGGGGGAGGAGTGCAATGTCTGGAGGAAAAAAAACCCTGTGCATTTCTCTCCCCCTCCACTCTCTGCAATAAGTCTTAAAGGTGCAAAAATTACTATTCAGCATGAACAGAACAAGACGACTGGGGATAAAAGCATCATACAGCCAACCCAGGACACCACGGTGCTGTGCTCCCACACCCAAATCCAGCTGTGGAAATGCAGCCAGGGCCTGAAGCACTGCAATCTGCTCACTGCTCTTCAGCCCACAGGAATCTCACAAAGGAACATCAACATCCCAGCCATGCCTGTGAGGCCTGGGAGAACCCGGGTCCTTGGCTCACTCTTCTGAATATCAAGGAGTTTCTCCCAGTGTAGAAGCCCTGTCCTGTCCTGATTTGCTTTCACAAGCACAAAACACGCTGGAGTTTCCATCTTAACTGCTTTGATACTTATTTTTAATACCAGCTTTTATAATTCTTAAAAATGGATTGGGCTTTTGGTGGTTGAAATGGGAAGACCCTGATTATTACCAATTTTATTGAGAAACTCTTGTAGAATATAGATCCTCACATGAAGTTAGGAATGCTGGATTTTGACAAGGTGTGCCAACCCCAAACCAAAGCTGTGAGCTGTGAACTTATCAAGTAAGCTTGCCATGAATTTTCTTAATGGTGCTATAAATAATATTTAAGTGCTATTGAAAAATTATAAAGGCTGCAAAGAATTTTAATTCTGTGCAAATGGGGGAAAATCCAAATGCCTCCTTGGGCATTTTTGCTGCTTGTTCCAATCCAGAAGCATGCAGAGCATATCTAAGATATAAATGATGTAAGAGAAGTTGCCTTTGACTTATATTAGTAAGAAGATATGATTTTATTTGTGTTAGTTGTATTTTAAAAATTTCAAGTCCTTTTAAAACATCTCTAAATAGGGGTTTATACATTACTGTATTGTTACTAAACCCAGAATTTAGTTTTTCCACTTAAGTCTATTTAGACAGTACAGCAACTAGGTTGAAATGAAGACTCTAAAGATTGATGGGTATCTGTGTCAAATTATATATATTTTTACTAGGTCACTGTAATGTAATCATTAAAATTTTATTGATTCCAGGGGGTTCAATTGCAGTTCTAAAACCTGAGAGAATGCACAAGTCCAAAATCAGAGCCTGTTTACAATAAACTTCCATTCTTTGTTTCCTTTTTGCATCAGGGTGGCTGCACATCTCAGGAGAGATTTGCCAGCTACAAATAGGAAAATACTGTATTTATTTATTAATCAAATGTGAAAACTCAAAGCAGCAGGGCTACAGCTGAAACCTGGGGCTGCACACGTGCTTACATGAGAACAAAAATCTTTCTTAGAAATCCCTGGATTTCAGCTTCCTTTGATACTAAGAAGAAACATAAATGTTGACAAAGATAAAACAATGTATTATTTAAGTAATCAGAGGGGACAGAGAAACTAGAAGACTAGAAAGTTCTACATGAAAAATTAAATAATTCTTCCAATGTTGGGGTTAGTCTTTAGTAGAGGAAACCTTGGGAAATTTGGGTTGCACATGGATCTTCCTGTGGAAAGCTGGAGTAATGGAACGTGTTTATTTGTGGTGAGGACAGCGTTTGCAGCAATAAATGTAAACAAAACCAGCAATCAGTTCAAGAAAAGGATGGATTGCCAGCAGGTCTCTGTCTCCTGGGGCTTTTTCCCTTCTGTGGACTTTCATCCTCAGCCCCCCCATGAATTCTTCATTTTCTCATCTGTGACATGGCAATAAGATTTTGAGGGTCCCCTTGCAACATTGCTCACTGACCATGTAATGATGGAAACAAATTTTGGGGGTTCATGGCTCCTGACCCTCTGTGACTCCTCCTGGAGCTGGGAGAGCAGCTCCTAAGTTTTAAATGGGCTTTTGACCAGGGAAGAGTTCTGAATATTTCGTTTACAAATGTGAGGGTGTGGGATCCTAAATGTTGACTGGGTGTAAAAATGTAAAGGTTTTAAGCTGCTCTCCAGTCTGCTTTCAGAAGCAATCTGGTGGAGGTGGTTGTTAAAACATTTTTAATAACATTCAGTGCCATGAGGTACAAATGGAGTGTGTTCCCTGCCAAATCTTTACATTTTGTCTTTTTGCTTTTGGCTGAGTGCAATAACCCCTCTGCAGCTGAATACTTGTTAAATTCTGTACTATTTGGCCATGTGAGGAGTCCACAACTCTCAGCATTGGGACCTTCAGTGAAATATAAACTTTGCTGTTGGAGCTTCATTGGTGATGGTCTTGCTTTTTAATTAGATTTAACTAAGTTTGTAGGTGGTGTCTTGCATTTTGAGGGATTTTTGGTTTGAGGAAAAGGGTTAGAGGTGCAGTAAAACTAATCAGTTTTAACATCTTGTGCCAGAAGCCTCTTTTAACTGAAAGCAGAAAGTATTTAAGTTGGTTTTGGTCCAGAATGAATCATGGTCTCTACAGGAAGTCACAGCACATGGGGTCTATTACAGAGTTTCCATGAGTGCCACATGAGTTACATGTATTAACAGGTATTTGTCTTTAATAAATGAGATTAATGACACAAAACACAAGGCCTGGACAGTTAGGGGTTCCTAAACCCACTTTTCAATGAATTCATCATCACTTTCTACTTTCGAATATCCAAATTAGCAAATGTATTTGCTAATACTAGAGAGTTTGGGAGTGTGTGGAATTCAGACATGATTTTTCATTCTTGCACAATTTTGTGCATTTCATGGTAACATGAAGCCAATAATTCTGTAATTTATAGATAATATGAGTAGAATGACTAATTTTGAAAATGTTGCTGATTTTATACCAAAGTGTTTGTGGGGTTTTTTGGTTTAGTTTTTTTGGGAGGAGGGCCCATTTCTGAAACCATTTAAGATGCTGAGCAATTTTAGGAATAAAAAAGTCTCTAGTAAATCCTGTATAAATAAGGAAAAAGAGAAAAAATTGAGCAGAGGTCTGGTTACCCACATTATTTACTGATCAGAGATTCCAAGTATTTTAGAAGCTCTACATAGTTAGATGCTTTAGGCTTTATTTAGACAACAAATCCCTTTAATGCAAATTAAGTCCATACTTTAAAGTTCTTTTTTTGGGACTTAGAATCCCTTTTTATGACTTTTTTTCCACATATAGAAATTCTTAATGTCCTTGTTGCCTTCCTGAGCATTGCTGTGTATTTATTGTTACCAGCCCTACACTGGCCATTAACAGTCAGGGTAAAGAAAATCTGTGCTCATTTATGGAGCTACAAACACACACCAAGGTGTGTGGGTCTCTTTTAAAGTACCTGTTTTAAGGCTGCTTGTCCATGGAAGCTCTTCAGCTAAGGCAAAATAAAAGAATGAGAAAATGATGCATTCTGAAAAATATTCTATGCTTTTTTTCTTATACAGATATGAGAACTGATGCCATGTCACAGTAAAACTTGGGGTTTGAAGCCCTTTGGCCCTCTACCTGCTGCTGTTTTTTAATTGAGGTGAGAACAGGAATGAGCAGGGGACAATCTCATGTGAAAACATTAAGTTTATGTGGATGAACCTTGATACAACTTAAAATAATTTTCTTCTAGTGCAAGCAGGATTTCCTTGCCTTCCCCCACTGCTGCATCTCCTGAACAGAGAGGTGAAAGAAAACCACTGAGCAATCATTGCCAGCCTGAGCATGTCAGTACAGAACAGGGACACTCCACTGCTGTGCTCAGGGCCAGTTGGCCATTGCTGTCCAGAGGGAATGGAGGGGTTTGGGATGGAATTCTGTTAAAAAAGCCAGCTCAGCTCAGCTCTGCTCTGCTCTGCTCTGCTCTGCTCTGCTCAGCTCTGCCCTGCTCTGCTCAGCTCAGCTCAGCTCTGCTCTGCTCTGCTCTGCTCTGCTCAGTTCTGCTCTGCCCTGCCCTGCTCTGCCCCTCCCAGGGAGGGGAGGGATCTCAGCCTGCACCACAGCCTTTGGCTGCAGCATCATCTGTGAAGATACACGAGGCAGGCTTAGGAGGAAGGGTTGTTTTGCAAGGCATTCAAATCTCCTACATTTCAGTTCCTTCCTAAGAAGGAACACTCAGTGGTTGTGCAGAGCTCTCTGGTTGCTCTGGAAGGGCTGTGAAGTCCAGGGTTCTCTACAGCTGTAGATCCACTGTGTTCCAGGTGGGCTGTACCAGGGAAACTGCACCAGGAGACACAGCATCCCAGGAAATGGGGTGTGGGGCTTGGTAGGAAACACTCTGTGGTCCTCAGGCTTTAAAACACAGGAGAGAGGATTCCTAGCTCAATTTTAGCTTCTTCCCACCGTGTGTTTGGAGAGCTCACCTCCCACACCCAAGGGGTGAGTGATGATCAACACCAACACTTGGCAAGGCTGCTTCTGACCCAGAGTGAGACTCTCCTCTTGAGTCACAAACAGAAGCCAGCATTATGTGCTACTTCAGCTATGAAACCTTTAACAACATTGGAATCCTAAAAACCATCCCCTCAATATCACTATTGTCTGGCAAACAGTGGACAATGCCCTCCATAGCTGTAGGGAAGTTCTTAGAAGTTCATCCTTTTCCTGTCTCAATTAATCAGCTCTTGCCTCAACTTAGGTGTGGCCACTCCATTTTTTCTTTTATTTTTTCCTAGCAAGCTTAGTGTCTTAAACTTGTGGGTCTCTTCATGACATTCATGTGTTTGATGTTGAGAAGAGATTGGCTGTAAAAATTCTGGCATAATTTAGGGCTCCTTGGAAGTGTCTTTTGATATGTAATCAGCTGTGTCTGATATTGAGGAGAGCAAGCTGTGCTTTAGGGACAGGTTCTAAAGTGTTGCTCTGAGAATATGGAACAGGGGACTTTCCACCTAAATGGAAGATTGGCTCCTCATTTCTGTTATTTAATGGTGGCTTAAATCCTAAAAAAATGGGGTTTATTCCTTTCCCAATTTAATTTTCCCTTCTTGTTAGCTAGACAGATATATAATAAAAACCTAGGACATAGAAAGGACTAAAAGTGGCCACTGGCTTTGTGGAGACCCTACCATGAATAGATGCTTCCTTCAAAGTAGTCCCACTGCTGTGAATTGCACATCCTACCAGGAGGAAAGCAATGGTGGAAGAGTTGTTACAGGCTCTGGGGCTGTAATCCTCTGGAAAGTTTCATCCCTTTGCAACGAAGCAGAGGTTTGGAGTGTGATTTTCTGTTCTAGTTGAGTTGGTTGGTTAAAAGGGTGAAAGAAATCCTGGCTGCTCACCTGTGATCCATGTCAGGGACAGGTAGTGGAAGTGCTGATTGTTCAAAGGGGCTGGAGGCTGGGATGGCTGTGGAATACCACCCAGGGGTGGGCAGGAGCAGGGAAAAGTCAGGAAAACCCTCCCCATCCCCATAGGCTGGACTTGTAAAACACTGAGTTTGTATTTGAAAATGGCTTATGTTGTATTTCTTAAGAGCTGTGTGAGGTTCTCAAAAAAGATGGACCCAAAATAAAGAGGAGAAAAACAGCTGAAAATTGAAAACTTTGTGGTCTCAGAATCCTAAACACATAGGTAGAGCCCATCAGTGACTCTGATGTCAAGGGAAGGACTATAAAACATGGTAAAATAACTCAGAGACAGATTTAACAGTCATGGCTAAATTAGTTTTAAATAAATCAATTATTTAAAAATTATTGATTTATTGATTTATTTTTATTTTTATTTATTGATATAAATAAAAATTATTTATAAATAATTATTTCAAATTTATTGAAACTGCTTTAGATAAGAAGTGGTTGTAAATAGTTGAAATTCTTTGGTTTGTGACTATTGACACATTAACAGGAAGAGCTGACATGGGTAGCTGTGTCAGCTTTGGTCTGGCCCATTTGCAGCTGGTTTGTGTTATGCCAAAGCTTGTGGATCAGTCAGAAATGCAATACAAAAAGGAGAATATTCCCATCAGTAAAACAGCAGAATGTTCAACATCAAACCTGAGAACTACTCGAGCAGAGTCCAGTGCATTCTGCCTAGAGCTGGGTGCTGGTTGGAAGTTAAGATGAATATTCTGCACTCTGCCCTTATCCTGAGTTATTAATAAAAAGGAATCAATACTTTCATTATTATTACTGGTGCTTGGCAAAAGCAGTCTGGCAAACTTCTGATCTTTTTTGAAATGATGGCTCTGTTGCATCACCAATAAATTATTTAGCTTCTGAAGGGGCAGGGGATTTTAAGAGGCGTCTCAGCATCTCCTGTTGATGTTCTTTGTTGATTCCCATGGCAGCCCATTTCCTCTAAAGCAACTAATACTCCTACTTATGAGATGTTTAATTATGAATTCCCCTGCCTTATCAAACACCCAAAATGTGGTACTTAGTCCTCAGCACTAGGGAGGACTGGGGTTTTTTCTGGTTCTAATCCTCTTTCCTTATAACATGAGCTGCTAAACCTGCTGATATCCAAATCTCAGGATCTGTGTGTGCCTGTGCATCAAACCCCACCCAGACACACAGGGCCCGTGGGTTTGATGCTCAGATGAATCAAACCACATTTGCTTTTATTCTCCTGTAGTATTTTTCTGCCATTAAAAAGTTCAACCCCCAGGATGGTCTGAAGCCATACAGAATCCCTGTGATTTCAGGGGAAATCTTTGCATGAAGACTCACAGAGGACATTTTAAAGAAACTGTATCTGTAGTGTTGTCTGGCTTAATATAATGTTGCCTGGAGAACCACCCTTTGAAAAGCTGCAGTTTCCTCCTTGAATGGCTGATTTGTTGGATTGATCCTTTTGTTTTCAGACAGGAGGAGGAGCACACTTCTAATACTGTGGATCTGAGTGTTTAAAACAGTTCATGTGATGGAGCCTGGGCATATGAGTTAAGGTTTTAATTTGTTCATGATTCCAGTTATGTTGTGCAAGGCTGAATGAGGATCACTGGAGAAACTCTTGTAAATTTACAGTCTGGGGGTTTTTGCATCTTACAAATTCAAGAGTTCCATAGATACACATATGATTTGGGAAGATCTGTACCTCTCCTTTTCCATTCAGGTACACGAAGTATATTCTATTCTATTCTATTCTATTCTATTCTATTCTATTCTATTCTATTCTATTCTATTCTATTCTATTCTATTCCGTTCTAATATTTATCATGATTATAGATATAGCTCGGCAGAACTAACAAAAATATCAAAGAGAAGACAAAAGCAATGAGAATTTAAAATATACACAATACTGAAGATAGATCCTATTGGTTCAATTCTAAAAAAGTCATTTTTAGCAGAAGACTACCACTAAGGCCACTTTTCCACTAAGGCTTGTAGATAGAGCCTTTGGGTTTCTGTCCTGCCATTTGCCATTCTTCATGGCTGAAACTCTGCAGAAACTTTAAACCAATGTGTCTCATTCCTTACCAACCCGTGAGGAAACCTATTCTCTTCAATATTGGTTAAATCCAGTATTTCCATTTATAGAGGAACAGAGAATTCTTACTACAGGAAGGTTGTGAAGAATTTGGTGTGAAATGATGCAATTAGGCAGTTGTGGAAATGAGGATGTTGGAGCATAAGAGAACAGGGGTTTGCAAGGCAGTGTTTTCTATTATTTCTAATAGGATTTCTTAGGATTAATAGATCAGTGAAAAATGAAAACTGACAGCAAGGATGCCTCTATCAAAAGCTGAACAATTCTGTAGATCCTGGTCTTGGAAATATTGCTGATCTGGAATTGGAACTCTCTCACCCACTCCCCACAGCTGAACACTGAGCAGCTCCCAGAAAGAGCATCCAGGTGATTTCTTCACTTTCACAAACAAGGATGAAATGAATCTAAGGAGATTCTTTTTGCAGTTGAACTTGAATCCTTGCTGAACCACAATTATGCTGCTAAGTTTAGTAAGGGTGCACTGATAACATTTAAGTTGTCACTGAGATGAGTCTTTGGCAGGATTTGCCCAAATTCAGGTTCTTTGGTGCAAGCAGCTGAATGTCCTCAATCAATGACAAAAGCAGAAGAGCAATGCTCAGGTTTGTTATGAGGTGGGAGAATGAAATTATGTGGAAATAGCAAATTTTCAGTTAAGAAAGAGAGATTGGTTTTGGTTGTGTTTTTAAGGAGACACAGAAGAAGGGTGGGACTCCATTGGGGAGAAAAGAAGAAGCAGTGACAGAAACACAGCAAAGCAGGACAGGGTGGCTGGCAGGGAAGGTAAGGGATTTGAGGAACTATTTAATAATCTTGTTCCTGTTTGGGGCTGAACTGGTGTGGTTCCATACCCTGAACAAAGGTGCTGCTCCGTGTGGATGTGGTGTCCAGTTCTGGAATCATCACTCAGACTCTGATAAAAGCACCTTTGTTTTAGTAATAAATGCATATTTGATGTCCTTGTTTTGGTCCTGGCTGAATCACACAAACGTGCTGCAGTGGAGATTTTGGCTGTGGTGAGGATTTGTGCCCCTTTCCCAGAGTCACAGCTGGAGAGGGAGCAGGGCTGTGCCTTCAGCCCAGTGCCAGTGTCCCAGGCTGTGTGTCCTGAACCTGCCACCTCTGGGCTCAGCACGGGACTGTGCAAAGTTTGATTTGATGTTTGATCCTCCTTGATCAAATCATCACTGCTTCATCCTTTTCAAGCTTTCCAGGGTTATTGCTTATGGTTTGCACATTGCATTACTGCCCCAAAATGACTCAAATTTCCTTAAAATTGCAGCAGTTCTGAGCACTGTGTCAGCCTGAGAACCTGCACCAAGGAGGCACCAGCAGCAGCTGGGTTTGTCTCTCAGACTGGACTGTAATTCTGAGAAACATTTTTTAAATTAATTTTTTAAAAGGCTTTATAAAGAAATGAATTGTACTTAAAAGGTATTAACTGAAACAAAATACAATAAAAGTAGTCCAGCTATGCAAATGACAGGTTTGGTATAAACGGGTGCATCTTAGAAATCTGAAAGGCCAAAATTTGTTGTGACAGTAAAATATTCTAAATTTCATATTAGCTAGTGAGACACTGTGACCTGGCCTCAACTGGCTTTAAAAGGTGCAACATAAGAAATTGATGGAGGAAGGAAAAGAATAGGAAAATGAAATTTCAGGAACTGCTACAGTAGGAAAGAGTTTAAGCAATTTATAGAGAAGAGTGTGTCCCTCTCTCTCATGGTTCAGAACCACGTGACTAAAAGTACTTTGTGTTTGTCTGCTCTCTGCTAAGCCCCTGCTGCTGGAGCCCACTGGAGTTTCCAGATTTTCAGGCAATTCAGATGATGTCACCACCCCAAATTTGTTGGGTTTTTGTGCCTTCCCACTTTCCTTAAAATCAAATTAATCCAGTTCACCTGCAAATAATACTCAGTCCTGGTTATGAATGTATAGTGTCCCATGAAACAACTATTTTTAAACTATAAATAAGATGCTGGTTTTATTTTTTATCATTAGGAATGGCACAATACTTCTTCCTGGGAAAAAAAATCTGCAGTGCCAATGGTGGCAAGTATCAATTGCCTCTGTATTTCAAGCTAATGAAATAAACTATGTTTGGTTTATGATAAATAACCTTGTATTGCATTAAACCTTCAAATATTTTACTGTTATTAATCTAAAAACCATCAAAGCTGTATACTACATAGAATCTCCATAGGAACTTGATTTATACTAAGCTGCATTGTATAAAAAAAACCAAAGAAAAGCACAAAACCTTGCTAAACCACATAAAAAATCCTGTTAAAAATAAAAAAATAAAGGAAGGAAAACAAACCCCAAAGAGCATTTGGGGTTGGTGTTGTCCAGGTTTCATGTGTGGGTGAAAGGAGCCATTGAGAGCAAAGTGATGGGATTGAACTGATCCAACCCTAATGAGTGGGGTGAGGGGAGCTGGGCTGGGCTGGGCTGAGCTGAGCTGGGCTGAGCTGGGCTGGGCTGGGCTGGGCTGGGCCGGGCTGGGCCGGGCTGAGCTGAGCTGGGCCGGGCTGAGCTGAGCTGGGCCGGGCTGGGCTGGGCTGGGCTGGGCTGGGCTGAGCTGGGCTGAGCTGGGCTGGGCTGGGCTGAGCTGGGCTGGGCCGGGCTGGGCTGGGCTGAGCCGGGCTGGGCTGGGCTGGGCCGGGCTGGGCTGGGCCGAGCTGGGCTGGGCTGGGCCGGGCTGGGCTGGGCCGGGCTGGGCCGGGCTGGGCTGGGCTGGGCTGGGCCGGGCTGGGCTGGGCTGAGCTGAGCTGGGCTGGGCTGGGCTGAGCCGGGCTGGGCTGGGCTGGGCCGGGCTGGGCTGGGCTGGGCCGGGCTGGGCTGAGCTGAGCCGGGCTGGGCTGGGCTGGGCTGGGCTGGGCTGAGCCGGGCTGGGCTGGGCTGAGCCGGGCTGGGCTGAGCTGAGCCGGGCTGGGCTGGGCTGGGCTGGGCTGGGCTGAGCCGGGCTGGGCTGGGCTGAGCCGGGCTGGGCTGGGCTGGGCTGGGCTGGGCTGGGCTGGGCTGGGCTGGGCTGGGCTGGGCTGGGCTGGGCTGGGCTGGGCTGAGCTGAGCTGGGCTGGGCTGAGCCGGGCTGGGCTGGGCTGGGCTGAGCTGAGCTGGGCTGGGCTGAGCTAAGCCAGGCTGAGCCAGGCCAGGCTGACGGGGCAGCAGCAGAACTGCAAAATGAGTCATTCCCCCCTCTTCTCCTCCTTGCTCATGTTTGGCAAAACACATTGCCCGTTATAATTTATGAGTAATAATGTTAATTGCCAGCTCTGTGTAATTGGGGTGGTTCAAGTATGGGCTGTTAATTGTCGTTTGTATCAGAGCTTGACTTTTCTGAGCAGCCATAGAATGGGAGTTTTAATTACCAAGTTCCTTGCTGCCATAAATGTCCACGAGTGATTTAGGAAACACAGGATGCCAGAACAGGTTTTGACAGGTTTTTTTTTTGCCTTGCAAGCCCTTCAGCTTGCTGGGGAAAATAACTCCAGTAAAACCAAAGCAGCACCATCAAAACATGACAAATAGAGTAACAGTATGCTGCAGCTTCTGTAAAAGGGAGTTCTTTATTTGGCCAAAAACTTGCTGTAAGGATGGGGTAGTGATGACAAAACAAAGGAATTAGGAAATAGACATTTCTTGACTTTTAGCTGGTTTCTCTGTCACAAGAAAATGGGTAGGTTTGAAAATTCATAATTTTCATTAGTGAAATATAATTCCTGGAGGGGTGGGGTTTGGTTTTTTGTTTGTTTGGCTTGCTTGGTTTTTGTTTTGTTTTCTTTTTTTATTCTTTTTTGTTTTGTTTAATTAAATTTAACTGAATCTGTATTCAGCAAAGACAAGAGCTGGTTGTCAGTGCCTGATTTGGGGTCACTGATGGCAAAGTGGACTGGAGCCTGCAATTTGAAGGGAACATAAAGCACTGGCTGTGTTCCACAGTATGCATTGGTAAACTGCAGACTGCAGTAAAACCTCCCTGTTGCAACATAAATATGGCATGAAAGTTGATTAACCAGGTTTATGTTGTTAGCCAAGCCTGCAATCCATCTGGACTAAAAGGATAAAAATGAAAACTAAGTTGTTCAACAGCAAAATAGTGAGCCCAGGTTAGAAAAGGCAGAGGTTTGGACTTTGAAGTTCCCAGCAACATGAGCAGTTATTTGTTCTATCTGATGCCTTGCTTAATTGTTTTTAAAAATTTCTTTCTTTCTTTCTTTCTTTCTTTCTTTCTTTCTTTCTTTCTTTCTTTCTTTCTTTCTTTCTTTCTTTCTTTCTTCTTTCTTTCTTTCTTTCTTTCTTTCTTTCTTTCTTTCTTTCTTTCTTTCTTTCTTTCTTTCTTTCTTTCTTTCTTTCTTTCTTTCTTTCTTTCTTTCTTTCTTTCTCTCTCTCTCTCTCTTCTTTCTTCTTTCTTTCTTTCTTTCTTTCTTCCTTCTTCTCTTCCTTCCTCATTCTTCCTTCCTTTTCCTTCATTCCTTCTCCTTCCTTCCTTCCTTCTTCCTTCCTTCCTTCCTTCCTTCCTTCCTCCGCCACTTCCTTCCGCCACTTCCTCCGCCACTTCCTTCGCCACTCCTCCGCCACTTCCTTCGACCACTTCCTTCCTCCGCCATTCCTCCTCGCAACTTCTTCTCGCCATTCCTTCCGCCACTTCCTTCCGCCATTCCTTCCTTCCTTCACCATTCCTTCCCCACTTCCTTCTTCCTTCCTTCCGCCACCTTCTTCAGCCACTCCTTCCGCCATCTTCCTTCCGCCAACTTCTCCTTCCTTCGCCACTTCATTCTTCCTTCCGCATTCATTCCTTCCGCCACTTCCTTCTCTTTCCTTCCCTTCTTCCTGCCTTCCTTCCTTCCTCTTCCTTCTCTTTTCTTCTTCTTCCTTTCTTCCTTCCTTCCTTCTTCTTCCTTCCTTTCTTCTTCATTCCTCCTTCATTCCTTCCTTCCGTCCTTCCTTCCTTCCTGCTCCTTCTTCCTTTCCTTCCTTCTTCCTTCCTTCCTTCCTTCCGCGACTTCCTTCCTTCCGCCACTTCCATTCCTTCTCCTTCCGCCACTCCTCTTCCTTCCGCCACTTCTTCCGCCACTTCCTTCCGCCACTTCTTCGCCATTCCTTCCTCTTCCGCTCTTCCTTCCGCCACTTCCTTCCGCCACTTCCTTCCGCCACTTCCTTCCTTCCGCCACTTCCTTCCTTGCCGCCACTTCTTCCTCCACTTCCTTAGCCACTTCCTTCCGCCACTTCCTTCCGCCACTTCCGCCACTTCCTCCGCCACTTCGCCACTTCCTTCCTTCGACACTTCTTCCGACACTTCCTTCAGACACTTCTTCCGCCACTTGCCGCCTTCCTTCGCCACTTTTCCTTCCCGCCACTTCTTCGCCACTTCCTTCCTTCCTTCCGCCCATTCCTTCCTTCCTTCCTTCCTTCCTTCCTTCCTTCCTTCCTTCCTTCCTTCCTTCCTTCCTCTCCTTCCTTCCTTCCTTCCTTCCTTCCTTCCTTCCTTCCTTCCTTCCTCCTTCCTTCCTTCCTTTCCTTCCCTTCTTCTTCCTTCCTTCCTTCCTTCCTCCTCCTTCCTTCCTTCCTTCCTTCCTTCCTCCTCCTTCCGCCACTCCTTCCGCCACTCCTTCCCTCCCTTCCGCCACTTCCTTCCGCCACTTCCTTCCGCCACTTCCTTCCGCCACTTCCTTCCTTCCGCCACTTCCTTCCTTCCTTCCGCCACTTCCTTCCGCCACTTCCTTCCGCCACTTCCTTCCTTCCGCCACTTCCTTCCTTCCTTCCGCACTTCCTTCCGCCACTTCCTTCTTCCGCCCTTCCTTCCTTCCTTCCGCCACTTCCTTCCGCCCTTCCTTCCGCCATCTTCCTTCGCACTTCCTCCTTCATTCGCACTTGCTTCCTTCCTTCCGCCACTTCCTCGCACTCCTTCCGCCACTTCCTTCCGCCACTTCCTTTAATGAAGCACATTCCTTCCGCCACTTCCTTCCTTCCGCCACTTCCTTCCTTTTCCGCCACTTCCTTCCTTCCTTCCGCCACTTCCTTCCGCCATTCCTTCGCCACTTCCATCTTCCTTCCGCCACTTCTTCCTTCCGCCATTCCTTCCTTCCGCCACTTCCTCTTCCTTCCGCCACTCTTCTTCCTTCCGCCACTTCTTCCGCCATCTTCCGCCTTCCTTCCGCCACTTCCTTCCTTCCTTCCGCCACTTCCTTCCTTCCTTCCGCCACTTCCTTCCGCCACTTCCTTCCGCCACTTCCTTCCGCCACTTCCTTCCGCACTTCCTTTCCGCCACTTCCACCACTTCCTTCCTTGGGAATCACTGTGATTTGTTGAGTTGAGGTCAGGTTTGTGTGTCTAGTGGACTACAGGGAGTGTGGTGGGCAGTGTGGTGGAGTCTTCCCCTGCCCTGGGCTTGTTGTGTGTGTGCTCCTGGGGCAGAGCTGCTCATCAGGACACGTTCATTTGGAACTGGAGCAGTCTGAGACCTTCCCTCTGCTGTTTGGAGTGTCCTCAAAGCCATGCCCTGCTCACCAGTTCAAGTTTGGAATAAAACTTTTTCACTCATTGTGCTGATACATTTCAAATTGAACCTTGGTATTGCAGGCACCTTTATGGATTCAACGTGATGACAATTAAATATTCCAGATGTGGTGGTGTTTCTACACAATGGCTATTTAGGAAAACAGTGTCTGAAGGTAAATTATCACCCCAGATTCTGGAGTGGGAAGGGTGTGCTGAGGCAGCAGCCCTGCCCCAGGAAGGACTGAATTTGAGTATTTATTTCTTCTATGAGCACGGAAATCAAGGCATTGTCTGGCTGACACGGTTCCCTGTTAGTGGCAAAATGGGCTCAGTAGGAATCTTTGCCTGGATCAGACACAGCCCTACTGATTTGATTTATGTTGGCTGAATTCTGCTGGCTGTCCTTGCAAAGTCTTATCCCCAATCAATATGGGCAGAGCCCTGGCAGTGGAGCAGCTCAGGAAATGCAGGAGTTTTATGTGGATCTGCAGAAACCCGTGGGATGTGTGGTAGATAAAGGAGAACAGTTCTCATCTCCTGAGCTCTTGAGGCTCCATGGTTTTTCTTCCCAATGAAAGACTCCTGTTTATTAACTCTGACTCCTGCAGAACTCCCCCATCCAGGCTGCATCTGCAGCACAAAATCACATTGTTTCTAAAGAAATATGAGTTTCTGTTCCCAAATGGATCCTGTCTTAACTACTTTTGTACTTATCACCTGCTCCTTCCCCTTTGTCCTGCTCCTTTTTATCATATTTAAATAGCAAGGCTCTTTTCCAACCACTCCAGTGTGATTGAACCTAAATTCAGGGGGGATCTCTGCTCAGCATTGCTGTTTTTGTGGCAGGTCCACTGCATATTGATGTTGGGCACAAAAAACCAAGGGACATTGCCTATTTTAAGTGAATATCCTATTTTTTATGGAATTGTCAGAGTTCTAAATCAGTCACCAGAATCTGAGCTTATTTCCATTGATTGCTGAACAGTGTGGTAAATATTGTGCTCTTGCTTGCTTTTGAGACTCAGAATTAAGCCTATTTATTTAAGATTTTAAACTAATTATGGTTGCATAATTCTGCAACGTATGGAAACAGAATCTCTCCTAAAGAGCTGGTGGGGAAATAGAAGTTTAATTCGAGCCCACATGAGCTATAATTGGAATTTCAGTAGAGTAGAGACTGGTCTGAAAGTATAGAAATGGTTTGGTTTATCCCTGCCTCTTAAAGTAATATTATGAATATGAATACCTTTATTTAATCAAGCTGTATCCCGGGAAGGTGAAACACTGGGTAATTTAAAGCCAAATACAAAAGCTCATGTTCTTCTGGGGATGGTGGTTCTGACATTGCAGGGCCAAGGTCAAGAGCTCTGCAAGCTGAGACACAATAACTTGTCAAGATTTCCTGGTATTAATTAGGGCTTGTAAACAAAAAATTATTATGTGCACATAATTCCTTCATTTTTGTTCTGCTAATTCACTGTTTTAATAAGCATGCTAAAAATAATACTATTTTTAAGGCTGATGAAAAATCAAACCTTGTGTTTATTTATTGAGAAGAACCCAGGAACTTTGTTCTCCTCTGTTTATGGAATTTATGCTGCTTTCCTGTTTGAAGGAGGGCTGGTGTAAAAGGGATTCTCACAACACAAGCAGGAGTGGAGGATTGTTTTTAGATTTTCTTGTAATTTTCGGGAGGAGTGAGAGGTTAAAATTATCCACCTTAGAGCGAACACACTTGCAGCAAAGGAATTCTGGTTCGAGCCTTAACTGGGAGGCAGCTGAGAAGCAGCTTTTGCAGGCAGAGTGATGCCACGTGACTGTGGTGATACAAATTTTATTTCAGAAGCACTAAGAAGCATATGCTAATGTTTTGTAAGGAGGCTGGCTTTGGAATTCCTTTTGAAATGAGAATCTCTGCCATTATTTAAATAGAATGCTGTGTTTGCGCGCGTGTCTTAATTTCTGTCTCGTCAAGGGGCAGATGAGAATTCCTGTCTGTCGAGATGAGGTACAGATGGCTGGAAGAAATGCAAGGAAAGGCAGCAGTGGTGTTTGGTGGGCTGTGTGGCACCTCTGCCTCCTGCCTCTGTCCTGCTGCACAACAGCCCTGCCCCTGCTCACACAGCCAGGCTGCAGCCCTGCTCTCACACACAGCCAGCGCAGCCCCTGCTCTCACACAGCCAAGGCTGCAGCCCCTGCTCACACACAGCCAGGCTGCAGCCCCTGCTCTCACACACAGCCAGGCTGCAGCCCTGCTCTCACACACAGCCAGGCTGCAGCCCCTGCTCTCACACACAGCCAGGCTGCAGCCCCTGCTCCACACACAGCCAGGCTGCAGCCCCTGCTTCACACACAGCCAGGCTGCAGCCCCCTCACACACAGCCAGGCTGCAGCCCCTGTTCTCACAGCAGGCTGCAGGCCCTGCTCAACACAGCCAGGCGCAGCCCCTGCTCTCACACACAGCCAGGCTGCAGCCCCTGCTCTCACACACACAGCCAGGCTGCAGCCCCTGCTCTCACACACAGCCAGGCTGCAGCCCCTGCCTCACACAGCAGGCTGCAGCCCCTGCTCTCACACACAGCCAGGCTGCAGCCCTGCTCTCACACACAGCCAGGCTGCAGCCCCTGCTCTCACAGCCAGGCTGCAGCCCCTGCTCTCACAGCCAGGCTGCAGCCCTGCCCCTGCTCTCACACACACAGCCAGGCTGCAGCCCCTGCTCTCACAGCCAGGCCGCAGCCCCTGCTCACAGCCAGGCTGCCGCGCTCCCTGCAGAACAACCCAACACAGCCTCTGCTCTGTCGTGTGTCCGGCCAGCACAGGGTCGGCCAGCCACAGGGGCTCTGCTGTTCCTCCATGCAGGAGGAGCTTGTGTGAATTAGAGCTTCCAGATGCTGATGGCTCCAGGGCAGGAGGCAAAGAGCAGGACAGTCCTGCTGCTTCAGCCCTGCTCCCCCGAGACCTTTGGAGCTGCTCTGCACAATCCAGCTGCCAGCTTTGCAGGGTGGGGGTTCTCCAAATGAAGTTGCAGCTCAAGGCATCAAGAATGTACGTGGGAGTGGAGTAGCAGAGCTGAGGGAAGTATTTCTGTCGGTTAGGAGTATGAGAAAGCAGCTTTAGGTTGTTCTGAGCTGGGATTCTCTTCAGAGGATGCCTGGGAAGAGTGAGGAGCTGAGTTGGGCAGGAGCTGTGTGTAGGCATCAGCAGAGCCTCAGGAGGGGAAACGCTTACTGTGGATGACTGGGGCACATACGAGCAAAAAATATTTACTGGAGGAGCAGAAAAAGAAA